>OY735253.1:2908687-3016874 GCA_963457715.1 Argyresthia albistria
CAAACCAGTTTTGTCTTCAGCTTTCTTTTAGTCAGACAAAACTGGTTTGGGCAGGCTTGCTCGCAAGCAAGACGGAGCGAGTAGCCGGGCCATTAAATGACGCGCCATGCTACCGCAGTTAAATTAAACACCAGCATATCGCAAATGAAGGAGTGGGCGCGTCATTTTAGTTTGAACTAGCTCTACTTTGTTATTACATTCTGATAGATAGACCGTAGCTTCCATACAGGTGAAGCGTTTTTGGTGTTTACAAACGTAAGCGTCCACAGTTCCGCATCGCACGTAACGGATTTTGGTATGCCTTGTATAGAAACTCATACCACAGCGTCCACTGATCTGCACCTTACGGATCGCTTATCGGGATTGCTGGCATGAGGCAACTTTTGCGATGCCTGCCGATGACGTCATACGACTCCTACGATACATACGATTGCTGGTACTTGTGTCGGCAAATCCGATCGCTGCCGATGCAGTGGACGCACTAAGAAAAAATTATCAGTTTGATGCGATCCGTCCGCTGCGTACGATGCGGAACTGTGGACGCTTACCTTTAACTGCATATTGTATGTGCCTGTATGTAAATGTTTGTTTATTGTTGTTTGATATGTGGCGGGTTCCCAGTCAGGTCCGCCGGGGTAGAATAAAAAATGTCCTCGGTTCTTGTGATTGTAGTTGTTTAGCGTCAGATACTTGTGGCCCACTGTTGCCTCACCAGCGTCCTCCTCCGCAGCTCATCGGCCGCAACGTGGGGCAGCTGTTCAAGAAGGAGGTGTTCATCATGGACTTGCCCCACATGGCCGCGCCCGCTAAGGACAAGCCGCGCGGCGCCTTGGACACGCCAGAGGGCGCCGCGCTCGACAAGTTGTTTGCGACGCAGACGTAGCGTCGGCACGCGCCAGCCATATCTACTCGCCCTAGGGCAATGTTATACCTAGTACTTGTACCATTTGTATGTTATTTAAATGAAATTACACGTGAAAGATGCTTGACCTGTTTTTTTATTTGGTTGTTTTCTTTGTTTTACTCCGATTTCCTTTTGTTTGGCACATCGTTTGCTATCTATACAGGTGTAACAGAAGAGTTTAGTTATATTTTAGGGGGTTGTTAGGGACATCATTCTGAGCAACTTTCACTATGAAACCGATTTGATCAGAGCAACTTTATTTTTCATTGCTTCATACGTTTTGGTCCTGGCGGTCAGCTGATTTGTATAGAGAAGTGATAATTAAAGTTGCTCTGATCAAATAGGTTTCGTAGTGAAAGTTGCTCAGAATTATGTCCCTAACAACCCCCTAAAATATGACTACACGTTTCTGTAGACGAGGGATGATTTACGGGCTCCTTGTCTCCTTTCATATAAAACAACAAGTTAGATAATAAATAAATAATTTATTTATCATATGAAAACCAACAGCACCGTTACACAGACTTCTCATAGGTGTAGATCATTTGCACGCCTAAATCTAACTTGTTCCCGTTGGAGACGAGCTCGACTGTGTTGTTGGTCGTGTCCGCCGCTAATACTGCCGCGTTGTCGAGGACGACACACTTGCCGGCGAGGTCGCCGGGCACGGGCATCCTGCGCGGGCCCAGCGCCGGCTCCGAGTAGCGCCACAGCTGGAGGCTGCTCACGTCTGCGGACAGTACATTGCGTCACGCCTTTTCACATACGGAACCGGTTACAAGTCTGGTTATGAAAATGGACGAATGGATGGGGGGGGGGCAGAGGCACAACTGTGCCCACTTTTAGAAAGTGGTTCAATACTCCATTTTGCGTGACAGGGGGAAATCTTGCTTTTACATGTTCTAACCTACCTACTGCCCAGATGTTGATTTCGGTAGCAACACTGACCTAACAGTACCATAATTTGACTTTTGGTTGGTATGTTTAGATCCAAAGTAGTGTTATTTGTTGTTTTTACATGTTCTAACCTAACCTAACCTACGATCTAATAACTAGTGGCTCTGTGAGCTGTAGACCTCGCGAGTATGTCGGTGGGAAAGCTGAACTGCTAACACACATAAAAAAATAACCCAAATAATTTTCTTTCAATAACACATACAAACTTATGAATGTACCTGGTTACGTACATGCAGTATGAAAGTAGCCGCACCAATAACTTTGTAAACTACATTTCGCGATCTTTAATACAACCTATTGACTTTTTACTAAAATTATATAGTCTGTTTCACTCTCATGGTCTTTACGAATCCAACGACACCTCATTAGTTAATATCCATAGAGCCGTTTGGGTTGTAGCGATTTTTTTACATTTTAAAACCCCATATCTCCGCCATTTTGAAAAAAATCTAAAAACTGGCTCGAGTAAAAAAATCTATTTATTTTTCCAACCTGCTCACAAAATTTCACGAGAATCGGTTCATAAATGCGACCTGTACCTGTAGAGGAGAACAACCGGACATACGAAAGCATTTTTGCCCAAACCTGAAACAGAGACGCTTCGCTCGCTTCGCTCGCTCGGTCAATTATCCTATTCTGACTTAAACAATTCTACATAACAAATATATGATTTCGAATAATAGTGTAAAAAACAGTTATTTTGAGAAAATGTAGGAAAACAAATAGTAGTTTATTGTTACCGACATTATGAAGTTGAATGATTCGGAAGTAATAACATTAGGAACAGAGTAGTTATTAATAGTGATTGTTAGGATGAAAAATTGTAGTAACAAAATTTTCGGAGTTACAATAATCGAGGTAGAAATCTTATGTCAACTTTGGCACAAACCGGTGAAATACCCAATAGTGAAATAAAGTAGTGGCGAAGCGAAGGAAGACCAAATGTTATGTCGGTGAACATTCCAAAGTAGAAATGACTGTCGATGATAAGTTTTGAATTCGTTTTTCATCACCGTTAGACCATCCGTATGACGGAAATGCGCACATTACTATTATACAGACCTGATACTGGACTCTATTGTCTTAAATATGGAGAATGATTTTCGGAGCTGATCGCCAACCTCAGAAGTCAGCTGCGGGTTACAAGAGATTGCCCGTTGGCTCGCTCCCCTGCGTTAGCCTCATTATGTCATGATCATGAAGGCAAAATGAGGTTGGGTGGCGGCGCGATATGTCCTCTCCATTTGGCTAATTCGGTGACCGTGATAGGAGTCAGCGTATCTTTATTTGGTAAGGCGATAAGCTATCAACACGTCATAGGTTGTACTTCCCCTTTTGGCTCGTTATATTTTTATGTACGGTCGGTCGCCTGCGCCTAAAAGTAACAAGCAGTAAGCGGAATTCAGTCATTAATATGACCTGCCCGTATACTTTTAGAAGCGGCGACCGTACGTGATACAGCCGTATACGAGAGTCAACCCTCACCTTTAATCCCCTTGACCTCCTTCACCAGCTTAGCCTTCAGCTTCTCAACGGTGTCTCCGTCGCTCACAGTGAGCGTGACCGCGAAGAGGCCGCTCATGGGCGTGGGGTTATTGAGCGTGACCGCCACGCCCGGCTCGCACGAGAAGCTCACGTGCGGTTGTCCCGGCGCGCAGTCTTCGCGAGTCTTCTCGGGCGCGTCGGCGCAGTCCGTGTGACGGACTTCCAGAGAGTCCAGCTGTGGAGATGTGTTCGGACGCGGTTAGGTGGAATACGGGGTAGTGGTGTCTATGTAGACTAGTGATAGATATACTTGGTTGTATAGGAAGTTATTACGATATTGATGTTTGTTCAGCTAGACTTACAACTGGTTTCCGAAAGGAGAATTACTATAACAACTTGTTAAACTATACCCTAATTATTTTTTGGGTATTTAATGTATTAATAAAATATGTCAGATCGAGTAATTAATATAATAACTAAATAATCAACTATACAAACAAACCGCCCAAGAATCGCCCGGACCAAAGGTGCCCATAACGCTGGCTGCGTTACCGCGCTGCACAGCGAGCGAAATCCTCTGGGCCAGGAAAGCCCCGGAGCGGTTGTCAAAACCTCGGTCCCTCAAACGACGTCCGATGTCCCTGATGAAGGCCCTACCCTCAGAACCCCATACCCCAGTGGTCTCGGCGGCCAAAGGAACAAACAGATAAGGTTGTGTCCTGCCCTGTGAGTGTGTGTTTACAGATTTAAATTTCACTGCATTCTTATCACGAATAGACTGCATTTCCATTAGCAAACACAACTTTCGCCGTCATACTCACATCGAGCGTGCTCAGCAGATAGGGCGCGTTGTCCCTCAGCAGCTGGGCCTCGTCGAAGGGCAGGCCCACGGAGAGCGCGCCGAGCCCTACGCGCTCCATCGCGTCGCGCGTCGCCTGCACGAAGGGCATCACCCGCTTCGAGTACTTCTTGAGGTCGGGCAGGGCGCCGAGGCGAGACGAGATGGTCTTGTTGTCAGGCAGGCCCGCCGGCTGAACGATAAGGGGAAATAGGGGCCGTTTTAATGGGGGAAAAATGCGAGATATTTGTCTCTGGTGTAACAAAAAGGTGTAGTCATATTTTATGGGTTTGTTAGGTACATCATTCTGAGCAACTTTTTCTATGGAACCGATTTGATCAGAGTAACTTTTTCACTTCTCTATACAAATCAGCTGACCGCCTGGACTAATTCGTATGGTGCAATGAAAAATAAAGTTGCTCTGATCAAATCGGTTTCATAGTAAAAATTGCTCAAAATGGTCTCCCCCTAAAATATGACTAACCCTTCTGTTACACCCTGTAGATTCCCCTTTCACCTGTCAGTTAGTTACAAGGTGTAAATGAATTAACGCAAAATGAGAAAACACTTTGTTATGGACATCATTCTGAGCAACTTTCAGTATAAAGTCGATTTGATCAGAGCAACTTTATTTTTCACTTCTCCATACAAATCAGCTGATCCACTCAGGCCAAAATGTTGCTCTGATCAAATCGGTTTCATAATAAAAGTTGCTCAGAATGATGTCCCTAAAAAAGTAGTTTCCCATTTTGCGTTAATTCAATTACACCTTGTATATTTTACTAAAGTTTTAAGACTGTAAACTCACCCCATTCAACTCCTTCAAGGTAGTCAGTATAATATGCTGCCACTTGGGGTAGACCTTCGCGACCCACACCACGGCCTTATTAGGTTTCTCGGCCGGCTGGGCCGCCTCGCCCTTCCTCGGCCTCTTGGCTGCCTGGTGGTTCTTGAGGTGGAGTCGGAACGAGTGCGCCGCGTCCATGAGGTAGTTGGAGGCTTTGACGGCCACCTCGTCGATGGCGCCCGTCGCCGGCCAGCGAGAGTGCAGGATGCTTTCGTTCTGGAAACAGATGTGAGGAGTCGTTAAGTGAGTGATCAGTGCAACTCATTTCAGAAGGGAAGGCGCACGGTGGGTAAAGTAGCTATTACATTGCCCTGAACGAGTGCCCTTTCTGAATGACCCTAAGTAGTCGCCTAAATAGGGCCCTAATTAGGTTTAGTGTAATAACGAGCATCCCAACGAGCAATTAGGGCGCAGTGTAATAGATCCTTAAGGCATAAAAAAGTGGTGGCGGGCCAAAAGGTACACGATAGGCTGACAGTTAGAGGAAACTGGGAAGAAGTGGACCAGAGTAACAACCAGGACATTGAAGTAAGCCGATGCGATATCCAGCAGAGTAACAAGCAGGACATTGAAGTAAGCCGATGCGATTCCCAGCAGTGAAGAAGCCGATGCGATACCCAGCAGTGGGCTGATATGACGAATTTGAATCTCTTCTTCCCACAAAAATAAATAGCAAATGCACCTACTTCGCTTGTCTTGAATTTTGTGCACTGCACCTTTTTAGGGTTCCGTAGAGAAACAAGGAACCCTTATAGTTTCGTCAAGTCTGTCTGTCCGTCCGTATGTCACAGCTACTTTATTCCAAAACTATTAGGACTACACAGTTGAAACTTGTTACATAGATGTATTCTATGAACCGCTTTACGATTTTTATACAAAAACAGAAAAAAATAAAAATTTAAGTGGAGCCCCCCATACATGAAACTGAAACCAAAAAAAATTAATCATCAAACCTACATGTGTGGGGTGTCTATAGATAGGTCTTCAAAAATGAAGTGGAGGTTCCTAAAACTATTTTTCCTCAAAGTCAATCTTTAAAGAGACAGACCCATCCAAAGTGGAAAAAATTGTGTCCCCCCCCCCTCTAACTTTTAAAGTGATAAATCTATAAAAATATATGCTGTGTATCTCAATATAAACTTTCGATGAAAATTGGTTTGAACAAAATATAATGAGCAGTTTTTAAGATTTAAAACATTTATTAAAAACTGCAAAGATCACTTTGCCATTCATACAAAGACTATGAAAAACAAAGTTACAACACAAAAATCCAGTCTAATAATAACATACTACGGAACACTTCATGGGCGAGTCCGACTCGCACTTGGCCACTTTTTTTTTCTTCCTAAAATGACCTCGTGACGACACTGGTGGTAGTAAAAAAATTACGCTCCTGGTTCACATACATTTCACCGTGTTTCTATGGTCTGTGCTTCTTCCCATCGTTATCGGCTTCGGAACACTACCGAACAGGATAGCGGGCCGGATGCCAATTAAAATAATCTATGAAGCCTGACAGGCACCAAGCGGGCGGCGGCGGCGGCGGCGGCGGGTGGTTCCAAAGCGGGCCTGCGCGTGTTGTGTCAGTCTGGGGCCCACGCTCGTGTCCCGCCCCGGTGACGTGCCAGAGTGTAAGGCCGGGACTCCACCAAAGCGGAGATGTGGAATATTTGAATGGCGCGATGGAAGCGGAGATGTGAGCTGTTTCCATCGCGCATACAAATATTCCACATCTCCGCTTTGGTGGAGTCCCGGCCTAATTCGTAACTTCTTTATTGCACTCACATAAAATAATATAGATAGCTTATACCAAAAAAAACCATGTACAAGGGCGAGCTTATCTCTCATTCAAGAGATCTTTTCCAGCAAACCGTGTAGGGTAGGAGACGGAGATTATATGAGGTAAGGGGAAGAATTGCACGTACAATAAAACTAAATTCTAAAATAATAAAAATGACACATACATAAAAACCTATTGCTAAGAAATAGACTGCTTATACAAGTAGAGTGTATGTGCACTCACGTGCCCCAGCAGCCGCCACACGTGCTCGGCGACGTGCGGGCAGATCGGCGACACGAGCTGCGCCTGCGCCGCGCAGTACTGCAGCACTAGCGCCGCGTGCATGCCGCCTTCCGCGCACAGCTCCCTGCGAGGAGACACCATATACTTGGAGGCCTAATACCAACTCTTAGGCCTCGTACACAGTGAACGCGCGGTTTCGTAGGTCTAAAGGAGCGTTCCCACGGCCCGTGTTAGCACAGATCAGGCCGCGCCGCGCCGCGCCGGCGGATCGTGGGAATGGTCACCTTATGGCGGCGCACTTTGGCATTACCCGCTTTGTCACTTCAATATATTATAATATATTAATGTTTAGATAGTAGTAGTTATATTACAGAGCCTTATATCTGGAAGAGCCCTGACCCCTGAAATACAGGTGATAAACCTAGCTCAGGGGTCAAGGATCCCTATATTATGTAACTACATATGTTTGTGTCAAATAAATAAATGTTTAAATATGTACGCAAACGGCGGTTTCATTTAAAGCCTCTCACTCCGGTTGAGGCCTTAAAGCAGGAGCTAATCAGAACTCCCGTTATCTTATTCTCTTTAGTACGAAAAGGGCAGTATTGTTTAGTTTCTGCTTTAAGAGTTGGTATTAGGCCTCCTGATACCTCTCAGCGCGGGTTCAGGGGCGCCTAAGCATGATGGGTTAAACCGTACCGTACCGTTAACCTCACCAATTTACGGGCGGCGGGGGACGAGGTAAGAGAGCTGTGATTGGTCAGCCGCTGCTGTCTGGCGGCCCGTCATCGTACATAGGTTGCGTATGCGAACGTTTGTTGAATACAACAAACTTTTGGCGAGCCGCATTCCCCGCAGGCGCAGTCAATTTGATATGTCTCTGCGTATAACCTTTTACTCATATAAATTATGCGAGTAGAAGAGCTTTGTTTCGGCACTGGTGCTCAAAACGGATTTCAGATAATGTAGTAAGACTGGAATGTTTTGAGAAGTATGTACGGTCGCCTGCGCCTAAAAGTATACACACAGTTTATGCGGGATTCACTCGTTAATATGACCGCCTGTATACTTTTAGATGCAGGAGACCGTACATGTTATCAATTTTGAAACGTTGCGGACCACGCCGCACTATATTTTACAAACTGTGCAAACAGTTTCTTGAGATAAAAGATAACAAGTATCTTCTTCAATTAACGCATATTCATTTATCACAATCTATCACACAGTGTGATTCACACTGCTTCGCATTCGAATAGTCTCCCAGTAAGTAGTCGAGCTCATTAATATATGAGCAAATCCAACGCTTCAAATATATCTGAGCAGATAAACATATGTTTTATCTATGGTTTTATCGATGAATCTGCTCAAATATTTATGTAGCATTCCATGTATATTTGAAGCCTTGGATTTGCTCATATATTAATGAACCCGACTGTACAAAGCAACCGCACTGAGCCAGCGTGATTGAATAAAGCTCAATCTTACTCGTATCCGGGTAAAGGCCTGTGGCCCTCGGTTGGGACATTAATCGGGCTTTACTTACTGAAGTAAAGTCTTCACATAATAAAAGGCTGAGGCTAAAAACTTCATGGGCGTGAACTGTCAAAACAGGCCTTTTATTTTGTGAAGACTACACAGAATGTAACGTACCGATACTTATCTCTCGCCGCCTGCATCTCAAAGAAGCCGGTCCGCAGAGCTTCCTTGAACAGCATCCGGCTGTAGCCGTCGTCTGCCTGCGCGATCTTCAGGTTCATCTCGCTCACAAACACTTTGTCGTGGAAGTTGTATTCGCCTGCAGAATACCAATCCGTACAACAGGCTGCATGTTTTGTGAAATTCTATGAATCGTTTATCTTGACCTCTCATCGGGAAATAGCATATGGTCGTAATAGCATCGGTTGTTAGGGATGTAACAAAAATTATGAGAAATTATATAAAGTTTGTAAAATAATACCAGTTGACAAGAAAGTAGAATATCAAATTGCCTTAGATACATTTGGAATGCGGAACCAACTAAAAAGGATCGTCCATGGCTACCCTACTCGTAGCACTAATAGAAATAAGATCAAATACATTATTCCAAGACACATAAACTATTATGGGTCTAGAACAGCTTGTAGGGTGCTGCCTAAGATACTAAATAATATGCCAGATAAGTTCATTACAGATGCAATTCCCAAGAGAAAGTTTAAATGTATGTTGAAGCAATATTATATTAAAAATCTTTAAATATCATTAAAAATGGAACGGGGGATGGGATTAGTATTAAAAAAGTACATAATGTTATAGTTAAGAGCCAAACCAACCTGCCGACAAACTGCCTAGCAGTTTGGCAGACTTAAATTAATTAAATAAGTGCTTTTTTCATGAATAAACGTTATAAATAAATCATTCTGAGCAACTTTCACCATGAAACCGATTTGATCAGAGCTACTTTAATTTTCACTTCCAACAAATCAGCTGACCGCCCCGGAACAAAACGTATGGAGCAATGAAAAATTAAATTGCTCTGATCATATCGGTTTCATAGTAAAAGTTGCTCAGAATGGTCTCCCTAACAACCCCCTAAAATATGACTACACCCTGTATTATACACACAGCAGGACAATCTATTCAACTGGACGAATTCCGGTCTGACCCGTAGTTGTCTGACCTCTATCATTCTGTAGGAAGCCGCAAGTATACCCAAATTAGCCAATACTTGATAGTCAGTCCGCTTCATCACTGTTCAGATAAATTTTATTTTCCGAGAGGACCGACAGGGAACTAACGTTCCAGTACCGGACCATTGTTTTGGCACGTCGGGTCTCGTCTCGCTTCCTCTCTCTCTCTCCCGCCAAGTCAAACGCCGAGTATCATACTCGGGGCACGTCGGGTCCCGCCCCGACGGATGTGCCAAAACAATGGCCTCGCCCACGGCGACTTTTTGCAGCGATGCAGTCGTGCGTTTACGTTCGTTAGTCGCATTTGCAACGCGCTACAAGCATCGCGAGTGTCTAGATGCAAACGCGCGACCGTGTCGGACGACATCGAGGAAAGAATGGATGGAAAGATGGCGCTTGAGTGGAGAATCGCGTTTGCTTCGCGACAAAAGCGCGACGGTCAAGCGACCGCATCGCGACTATGTCGATGCAAACGCGCGACTGCATCGCTGCAAAAAGTCACCGTGGGCGAGGGCTCTAAACGGACTCACCAGTCCTGAGTGTCGCCTTCATCGCCAGGATCTCCTTGACCCACTCAATGAAGGTGTACAGCCTCAGGATACCGGCATCAGCTGTGCTCTCCACAAAGTTGGCATCTTCCACGGAATCTCCCGCATCAGCCAGCGACAGTCTCATTCCGTCCGCACTGAACTTGTCCACTGACTGCGACAGCGTCAGGAAGTTTCCGTCAGACTTGGACATTTTGGCGGAGTTCAACATGAGATGCCCGTTCGCTCGGATGCCTCTGGGCCACTTGTCTTGCTCGTTGGGCCATATCGCGCAGTGGTTGTATATGTAGAACGTAAGGTGGTTCTGGATCAGGTCTTTGCCCGACACTCGAAGGTCCACTGGGTACCTGGTAACAGAATTTCTTATTCACAATCAAAAGGCCTAGTACTGAACTCAAGGAGAATTACCCAAGGAGGACGACCTTGTGGCGCAGCGTTTGCGCATCTGCCTACCATGCAAGAGGTCCCGGGTTCGAATCCCGGCTGGGGACAAAAAAAAACCCAGGTCTTGGATGTGACGTCGCTGTTTCTGGTTCCCACAACACAGGGTATCCTAGTGTGGGGCCAGAAGCAATGTATCTGCCTGTATGTAAAAAAAACTGTAATGAAAAATTAAAAATACTAATTATATTTCACTGATTTTATGTAAGACTTTGTGTCGACCTAACAGGGGTAATAAGCATTTGGTTTTCTCACCAAAACTGGAACGAGTTCTTCATCTTGTCCAGCGATTTCTTGGCGATCTTCGTCGCCTTGGGGAAGGGCGCGTCCTTGAAGAAGATATAATCCCAGACGTCGCTCGTCATCTGCTCGGGTCTGATGTGGAGCGCGTTGTCCTTGTCTCCCCTGAAGGTGTCCCCTTGGAGGAAGTGAGAGATCGTGTAGTACGCGTTGTAGATCGTCGAGTCGGAGAGCGACTCTATCAGCCACTGCGTGTCCCACGGCAGTTTCGTTCCTGGAAAAAAATACACGTTAATGAATGTTGTGTACAGAAACAGAATAGAGAATGTTCAGATCTGAACATTATGATCATGCTGTTCTTAAGACACTGTTGGAATGGATGATGAGGCATGAGCCCATGAATTTAAAAGTAAGTGTATGAGGCTGGTAAGAAACAACAACAAGTAAGAACATTATATGAATGTTCTCACGGTGATGGAAAACATAATGAGGAGTTCTTCTTCTATCTATATATTACTCCATAGCTGCGGCGATGGGCTAGCCCCCTGTCACGCAAAAAGGACTTGTTAGCGATGCGCTCACTATACATATTTATTCCTTTAATTTATAAGTTGTCATGCAAATACTTATAAATTAAAGGAAAAATATGTATGTATAATGACCAGAATTGAAAAACTGGCTTAAAGTGGGCACATCGTGCCTACCCTGATGCCCGGATGGAAGAGCATTAGCAAGAAAAAAGTCCCCATAAATATAGGCTCACCAAGTCCGTAGGTTCTCGAGCAGGCGTACTCGTGCAGCCACCGCAGCGTGGCCTGGAAGTTCTTGCGCACCTCGTCGTGGTAGGTGTCCATCCGGCCTAGCGCGGCCTCCGCCTCCGCCTTCCACGCCTCGTCGCCGTAGTCCAGGTACCACTGGTTGCACAGCGCCACCACGCACTCGTCACCCGACCGGGAGATGATGCTCTTCTCCGGCTCGTAGTACACTTTTGCGGAGCCTGTTGGGGTTTATGTGGTTATTCCTATGGCTCACAGAAGCACTATAAAGTGCTTGACTTTGACAGTGACTACCAAGACGTCAATTAATGTCTATTGCAGGGGGATGAGAACTTAATTTTCCCTAATTTTAATGTCATTTTTTTTTTCCTTTTCGGCCAGGAGAATGACAATCTCTAGTCTGAAAGGGTGGTGGAATCAGACGGTTCATTCGGATGAACGTTCATCCGAAGGACTGGTTCATTTTTCTGGCATTCCATGTTTACACGGCTGAGGAATGAAATAGAAATGAACGTTCATTTCTTTATGCGAATGAAAATACTTAATGAATTCATTCGGCACTTTTCTTTCATTCCATGTTTAGACGTTTCATTTCGAGTGAAAGATGCCGAATGAAAGACGAAAATGAACGTAAAATGAAACGTCTGATTCCACCGGCCTGCCGAACGAGTTGTATTTGGAAATCGATTAGCAATTCCAAAATAGAAAATACCTTCATTCACTAGCTTCGCCTGCAAGTTTTTCTTGACGTCCTGAATCTTCTTCCCCTTGTATTCGCCGACGAGCAGCACTCCGTCATAGAACCCCTTCAGATAGACCATCTCCTTCGCTTGCACCAGTTTATCCTTGTCGTTCTGACTCTGGATCTTCAGTTGGTCGTACACGAACACCGCCGACAAGTTGCCATACTCCGGAATCTCGAGGATCGGCACCGGCTTGTAATCGATCATTTCTTCGGTGATTCCGTACTTCTCCCTAAAAGCCGGCTTTTTCTGTAAATCGACGAACGCCGCGTAGTCATCGGGAGAGTCGGAGATGACGCTAGTGACGATCCCTGTGCCCTTGTCCTCTTTTATCGTAAGCATGGGCAGCGCGTAAATCTTTGGATAGCACGTCAGCGGCGCCTTCAAAGCCGCTCCTAATAGGTTTTGGCCTGCGATCTCGAACAGCACATCAAAGTGGCCATCCTTGCTGGTGAATCCCTGGTAGGCCATGTTCCTGGCGGCGCGGCGTGTGCTGATGTAGACTCCGTCGTCGGCGGTCTCGAACGCTATGTACTTGATGTCGGGGTGCACCCAGCAGTTCGTCTGGCCGTACATAGTCTCGGGTCGGAGCGTGGCTGCTACTAAGCTCACCTTTTTGCCCTCAAGCGATCTGGATTAGAGAGAAATATTCATTACGAAATTCTTATAAATGCGATGGTTTCTTCGCGTGAGTATACGTTTAATTTGATACAAGCAGATACGTATGTAATTAAAGTGTCTTATATACGAGATCATCAGGGAATGGACGGGAGTGACCAGCGTAGAATAGCTGATGCGCTCGGCGAGGAACTGAAAGGAGTATAAGGAGCTGACCGGCAGCCTTCAGTAGCGGAGAGGCACCATAAGAAGAAGAAGAAGAATATCCGAGATTCCACGATGGTCTGTTTTATACTGTCTATCTGACATACCATCAAACTCCAGCCTTTGATTTTGTCAGTCAAAACATTGCCTACCCCTCTTACGCACGCATACTGTAGTATGACTGGCCACGCTGGCAGGGTAGGTGTATGCGACCACAGATACTATAATATTATACTAATACGGATAGACCACCTAGAACAAAATATGACACCGGCATAAACTGAGATGCTACGGAAGCTTCTTTAGTTCGAGGCCATTATCGCTTCGTGCAGCACCATCGAAAAGTTGCAAATACCACGAGATGGCGCTAAGATATATAGGATTTATTCTAAGATTATCGCCACCTAGAAGTATGTTAACTGGCGTTGGCGTCCCTTCCGCTTGTTCTCCTGGCCGGAAAAAATATAATATTTGACATTAAAATTAGGGGAAGTTATGCTTTCATCCCTTACAATAGATGTTTTCAGACCTGTCATGCGACCTATGGGGGGGTGTCTTAAAGGTAGTGAGGAGGAGTACAAATCTCCTCACGCCATCTCTTTTTTACGAAGGGTTACTAATTGTAATTAGTATGGGATGACGCGACTCACTGGAGCGCGGGCGGGTAGGGCCGCAGCGCCTGCATCTTGACGAGCGTGTACTCCATGGGCCCGGCGCCCTCGCCCGAGGCGCGGTCGTGGTCCATGCACGGCTGCGCGTCCAGCGGCGAGAACACCGTGTACCGCTTGCCGTACATTATCTTCTTGCGCTCCTGGAGACACGGGATACAATTGTTTAGGTGCTCCTAAACGGGCCATATTTTCACTGCCACATATTGCTGGCGACTATTGGTGTCTTTCTAGGGTTCCGTACCCGAAGGATGCTAAACGGGACCCTATAACTGAGACTTCGCTGTCCGTCCGTCCGTCACCAGGCTGTATCTCATGAACCGTGGTAGCTAACAGTTGAAATTTTCACAAAAGATGTATTTCTGTTGCCGCTATAACAACAAATACTAAAAAACAAAAGAAATTCAATATCAAGGGGGGCTCCCATACAACAAACGTGCTTTTTTTTACTCATTTTTATTCGATATTGATAATGGTAGCAGGTAGACTCTTAAAATGATTATATTATTTACTTAAAAAATTAATAAGTAAATTAAAATTAAACTGATATTTAAGGGGGGCTCCCATACAACAAAAGCTTTTTTATAGATAATGGTACAGAACCCTTCGTGCGCGAGTCCGACCTGCACTTGGCCGGTTATTCTAACATGTGAGTAAGAGAGGGACACCAATAGTTGCCGTACATATTTCAGCATAACCTGGCCCGTTTAGGAGCACCATTAGAATCATCAATACGCGGCCGTCCGTTTAATCACGAACAAAGATTCAAAGATAGAAAACTATCAATTTCAGTGATTCTTATTCTTTATGACATAAAAAATATAATTTCCTGCGTTCTCGAAAACGTTTTACGATCTCGAAAACGTTTGGTGATCGAGGCTCTGTGGCATGATTCTCGCGCATTCGATATACGATATCTACACCTATATCGAGTGATTATGTAGGGGAATCTGTCAATAAAGGTCTCCGTATCGATATCCGTACATCGAAGGCGCGAGAATCGTGCTCCAGTTCTCCGGTACCGTGACATCGATGGCGGCGGTGGACAAACGGCCTTACTAATTATAAGCGGGCTACACACGACATGATCTCTGTGGCGATTATGGCGATCTAGGTGTAAAAAGCTGATAAACTGGAGCCGCCTGCTGTGTGCGCTTGGAGTGGTGTACTCACACACAGCAGGCGGCTCCAGTTTATCAGATTTTTACACCCTAGATCGCCACAGAGATCATGTCGTGTGTAGCCCGCTTTACTGTGGCCGTTCTTGTTAGGGTGACGTAGCGGCGGCGTTGGACAAACATAGCAGCGACTATTGTAGATCGGCCCTGTTGTCGCTTGTGGCCAGAGACTAAATATCCAATTGACTGCGCCTGCGGGGGAATGCGGCTCGCCAAACGTTTGTTGTATTCAACAAACGTTCGCATACTCAACCTATGTACGATGACGGGCCGCCATACAGTTTCGCAGCGGCTGACCAATGACAGCTCTCTTACCTCGTCCCCCCGCCCGTAAATTGGTGAGTTGTGTTTTAAAGGAAAATGTATCTACGCGCTCTCCACTGGATAGGTGCTCCCTGCTTGTGTCGGGATAATCCGATCCGTGAAGGCACTTCCTGCACGCGTGCTGAGTGCGGTTATGCCTTATCACCAGAGATCGGAATTGGGTGTGTGAAAATACCTAAAGTTTGCAGCGGGACATAACATGGAGCTGTTACAACCACTTAAGTTGAACTGGTTTTGATTTTTACCGGTTCAGTTTCGGTTTTTTTGTTTTACATGTTCTTTACTTTTGAAACACCGAACTATAAACATTTGAAAACTGCTAATACAGTTTTAAAATATTTTTTTGAACTTTTCCAGTTCTAATTCGGTTTTTTAGTTCTCCTTGTTCTTTATATAGTTTAGTTTATAGTTCGGTGTTTCAAAGGTAAGGCACATGTAAAACAAAAATACAGAAACTGAACCGGTAAAATTCAAAACCGGTTCAACTTAAGTGTGTTATGTCCCGCTGCAAACTTTAGGTATTTTCACACACCCAATTCCGATCTCTGATTTATCACTCGCTTTTGGGCTAGTGTGCGAAACCAGACATCGAACCATCTAACGCAAACAAAAATAAGGTATCTAGTCTATTCGTGATAAGAATGCAGTGAAATTTAAATCTGTTAACACACACTCACAGGACAGGACACAATTCGCGTTCGAACTTTTCCTTCAACTGGTCACTCTGAACTTGGCTTGATAATTGGAAACGATTTGATTGGTTACGGGGCGTGGCTAGGCCGCCGGACAGTGATGACTTTGCTGCATTCTTATCACGAATAGACTATAGTGAAGAATAATTTCATACCTTGAGGTGGTTGAACTGCCAGCAGATGAAGGAGTCGTAGAACGGATTCGCGTCGGTCGTGATGAACTTCCGCCGCCAGTCCACCTGTTGGCGATGACAGGAGGAAGTTATAAATTAGAACTAAGTAACTAAATCTTTGAACCCATGATTGCAATATCCCCCATTTAGAGGCGAAATTATCTGCATAAATTAGAATTTCGATGAGCTCCGTGACTATTGGGTTTTGCCAGACTATATATGCAATTGACTGCGCATGCGGGGGAATGCGGCTTGCCAAACGTTTGTTGTATTCAACAAACGTTCGCATACGCAACCTATGTACGATGACGGGCCGCCAGACAGTTTCGCAGCGGCTGACCAATCACAGCTCTCTGCCGCCCGTAAATTGGTGAGTTGCGTTTCAAAGGAAAATGTATATATGCGCTCTATATGGCGTTACCTATATAATAGTATATTATTATTATTATACAGGGTGTAACAGAAGGGTGATGTAGTCATATTTTAGGGGGTTGTTAGGTAGACCATTCTGAGCAACTTTCACTATGAAACCAATTTGATCACAGCAACTTTATTTTTCATTGCTCCATATGCCTAGGTTTGCTGGAAGAAATCTCTTTTTAGAGATAAGCTCGCCTTTGTACATATCTTTCTGTAAATGTTACATGTTTTTTTATGTTTTGTGCAATAAAGTATAAATCAAAAATGAAAATGAAATGTTTAGGTCCGGGCGGTCAGTTGATTTGTATACAGTTGCTCTGATCAAATCGGTTTCATTGTGAAAGTTGCTAAGAATGATTTCCCTAACACCCCCTAAAATATGACTACACCTTTCTGTTACACCCATAGTGATCACTCTCTTTAGTATATTTTTTGTCAACTCACATGTATACCAATCCTCTTGAGATCCTCGACAGCGCGTGGTGGGAAGTAGTCGAGCCAGTAGTAAGCGTCAGCAAACTCCTTGATCTCCTCCTCGGGTACTCCGATACTCTGCATAATCTGCCACTGATACTTGGCACCTCCGGCTTTGGCCACTGCTTTACTCTTCTTGCCTTTACTCTTGTCTTTTGGGATAATGTCACCTGGGAATAAATTTTCATGGATTATGGATAAGTGAAGGCACAAGCTTGCACTCTCAGACAGTAACTCATGTATTTAGCACATTAGGTCTTTGTCTGTAATAATGGTAGATATTTATGTAATAATGGTAGATATTTATGTAATAATGGTAGATATTTATGTAATAATGGTAGATATTTATGTAATAATGGTAGATATTTATGTAATAATGGTAGATATTTATGGTAAACAAATAAATAAAATGTTTGAAGCGAAGAGTGAGGCCTATGCCCAGCAGTGGGTCGATGCGGGTTGAGGATGAGGATGATGATGAAGATGTGATTTCGTATTTAACTACTGATAGTGAATACTAATTCCTGCAAAGGCTGTCAGAAGTAACATATATAGTTTACCTTTTTCTTCTACAACTGGTTCTTCTTCATCAGAAAAGACAGGTGGACAGCCATAGAGTTCCATCTCCCTCTTCAGCTTATCAGCACAAGCCTTGATGGGCATCCCGGTGCAGTGGAAGCCAAATGGGAAGAGCACATACTTGCCCTTTAGCCGTTGGTATCTGGTTGCAAACTGAGGGACAAATACTTTCTTAGAAGGAAGTTGATAGATGCATGCTGTGAATACTGTCTGTCTGTCTGTCTGTCTGTCTGTCTGTCACCAGGCTGTATTATGAACCGTGGTAGCTAGACATTTGAAATTTTCACAGATGATGTATGTCTGTTGCCGCTATAACAACAAATACCTACTAAAAAACAAAATAAATTTAATATTAAGTGGGGCTCCCATAGAACTAACGTGATTTTTTACGGTTTTTTATATATAATGGTACGGAACCCTTCGTGCGCGAGTCCGACTCGCACTTGGCCGGTTATTATTTATATTTACTGATAGTGAGCATCATCTTTTATTTAGGAGACAAATTGATAAGTATTTAATTTCACTACATGCACTATTCACTTACATAAATATATGAGTGTGCTTTCAGATGTTTTCTGTTAAATAATTGTCAAATAAAAATTGAGTACTTATATGTAGTGGAAGAGGTCTTCAAGACACTAGAGCCAGATTGGGAGAACAGGGGTATAGATGTCGGCGGGGCGAAGCTTACAAACCTTCGCTTCGCCGATGATATAGTCCTGTTTTCTCATTCGCCTTCTGAGCTACAGACTATGCTACAACTACTCAGCCATGCGAGCCTCGAGGTTGGACTTAGCATGAACATGTCAAAGACCAAGGTCATGTCTAACAGCAAGGAGCATACGGTGGACGTGGATGGGGTTAGAATTGCATATGTCCAAGAATACATCTATCTAGGCCAAATAGTCTCTTTCCAGGCACGACAAGACAAGGAAGTCGATAGACGCGTCGAAAACGCCTGGAAGAGCTTTTGGTCTATGAAGGAGCTCATGAAGGGACAACTTCCGATGTCCCTGAAACGAAAGCTCATGGACATGTGCATTCTCCCCATCCTTACCTACAGAGCCCAGACTTGGTCTTTGACTGACGCGCAAAGGTTCAGACTCGGGATTTGTCAGAGAAACATGGAGCGCAGCATTCTCGGTGTTCGGCTTTTAGACCGGATCCGGAATTCCGAGCTGCGCTCCTGGACAAAGATTGCAGATGTAGCTCAGAAGGCTGCTTAATTAAAGTGGGACTGGGCCGGTCACGTTGCTGGAATGCTGCCAAATCGTTGGGCTAAGAGAACCACAGACTGGCTCCCAGTAAATGCAAAGAGAAAGCGTGGCCGGCCCAGGAAGAGATGGAGTGATGAGTTGGGTCTATGGGATAAAGAGTGGAAGGAGGCCGCTCAGGATCGAATGGATTGGAAGAGGGGGAGAGAGGCCTTTGCCCAGTAGTGGGACATTACAGGCTCGTAATAAATAAATAATAATAAATTTAGTACCTGTGATATATATGTATATAGTACCTATATCTTAATTTTCAGACTTAATCACCTGTGATATTGCTCTATGTCTTAATTTTCAGACTCAAATACTTACTTCACATTTGGAGAGTGAGAATGTGTGACCAAGATGCAAGCGTCCATTCATGTATGGATATGGGAATGTACACATGAATTTTTCATGAGGTTTCCCATCCTCGGGAGCTTCTATCTCAAAGATCTTTTCTTCCTCCCATCTTTCCTGGACTTGCTTCTCTATTTCTTGCAGATATTCCACCTTAAAGGTGCCTTTACGCTCTAAGGTGGCCTGCAAAGAAAATACCAGATTACCTCTAATATGAAGTAGATAATTGATACAAAAAGTAAACTTTAGAAAAAACCGACTTCCACAAACCCTATTTGATTAGATTGAGTTTAATACAAACTGTTACCCCTTATCCACCCCCCCCCCCCCCTCCTTGGGGACTTAATTTTGTCAAATCCCATCTCAGTGCTACCCCACGCTACTAAGGAACCTCTGTACAAAGTTTCATGACTCTAGGTCCACCGGTTTAGGCTATGCGTTGCCTGCCCGTCAGCCACGCATTGTATTTGTACCTAGTATTGAGCAGTTCTGGTGGCCATATGTGTTCTTCATCAGCACTTCCGCATCACAATATTATGCTTACCATGTGCATTTGCACGAGTTATTATGAAAAACACAAAAATCACTATAGGTCTGCCTATAATATTTGAAGAGTTCCCTCGATTTCTCTAGGATCCCATCATCAGATCCTGACCTGGTGTCAATGGGACCAATGGGAAGGTAAACCCTTTCAAACAAAAAAATAATTTTCCAAATCGGTCCATCCGTTTAGGCGCTATCGGGGCACATACATAAAAAAAAAATAAAAAAAAACAAACATCCGGACGAATTGTAAACCTCCTCCTTTGGGAAGTCGGTTAAAAATTTGTGAATACACTAAAGAGAGTGAATTTCCCAGAAGAAATTTTTCGCAGCGGGGCTGAAAACAGTAGTGCCAATAGTTTTAATTGTGCCAAAATATTTTTTATGTGTAAAATAGAATGGTACCTACACGCGTGTAGTTCATTCTGGCCTGAGAGGGTCAGCTGATTTGTAAGGAGAAGTAAAAAATAAAGTTGCTCTAATAAAATCGATTTCATAATGAAAGTTGCTCAGAATGATATTTCATTTTGCGTTAATTCATTTACACCTTGTATATTTAACTGAATTAATTAGAAATACGCCGCCAAAACGAGCTTGCCTCGGCACTGGGCGCTCCCCCAACTATAAAGGATCCGGCTGAAGAGGAAGCATGTATGGGACGCTGTCTAACCCACACTTATTAGGCAACCCGACAATGGAAGGGATTGCCTAGCACGCCACTTAATCATGCCTAAGAACTGCTTAAAGTGTATGCACTGATTGCACAAAATGAGTCAAAAATCATACTTGTTGAAATTGACTCTAAAGCAAAAAGCATAACAAATATCTTGGTTATATTCAAACCAACTTCACCAACAAAACAAAAGTTAATTAGAAAAGAACTATGAATTATGTTACTCATCTGCATTGAAAAACGAAATCACGTAGGATTTTTTTAATAGGCTAATTTCGTACCTGATTGTTTTGTGAATTATGCGAATGTTGATGTGGATTTTGATCCGATAATGGCTTCAGCGGAAAATATTCATATATATTTTTAGTGTTTCTAGAACCTTTCCAGTATTACATCAACCAAGAGACAGGAAAAGGGAAGAAATATGTGGGTACGATTAGTGCGCAAAGAATAATCTTTGAAGAAAGTGATGAACTCATAGTGAAATGCATAGGTTCAGAAAGTGTTGAAATACAGTGTTGTTACCTTACCATTTTGGGTATTTTCAGTCATAAAATTAAATTTTATGAATTATTTCATGAATAAAAGAACACGTCGAACGTCGACCTCACACGTGAAGAAACTAGGGACTAGAGATGTCATCAGATGTGTACCGGTTCTACAAAAACCGGTGAAAAACCGGATAACGTCACTACCGGATTTTTACCGGTGATTTTATTTTTAACCGGTATTTTTATACACGCGCGCGGAACACAAATTTATTTTGCCTCTGAAAATATCATGGACTTAGTATGGAAAATATTGTATGCGTGTACCCCAAGTAATCCGTACTATTCCGAACGCACCTTACTTTTTGTACATGCGCGCGGAACGCAACTTATAATGACGACCGAAAATACTGTAAACGTGTAACCGAAAGCACCTTACTTCACATTATATATTTTTTTCTATGTATGGGATGGGGAATCCCCATTGGGGATCTATTTTGTCATATCGGAATTGCACCCTACTTCACATTCTATAATTTTGTCTATGTAAAGGGCCGTTTTGACTTTGATTAATGTAAAATGCAGGTGTAAAGTGTGGCTGTGAGGTGTAAAGTGCGAGCCACATCTGGACAGCCACTGTTAAGCGTGAGTGATTCTGATTACTGATCAGCGAAGTAAGGCGAATAGAAGCGTGTTCTATTTTTCAACCGACTTCAAAAAAAGGAGGAGGTTCTCAATTCGACCCGTATGTTTTTTTTTTTTTTTCTATGTTTGTTACGCGATTACTCCGCCAATTATGAACCGATTTGAACAAATCTTTTTTCGGCGTATAGGTAATACCTCAAGGGTGGTCCCATTGACACCAGGTCAGGATCTGATGATGGGATCCTGGAGAAATCGAGGGAACTCTTCAAATATTATAGGCAGACCTATAGTGATTTTTGTGTTTTTCATAATAACTCGTGCAAATGCACATGGTAAGCATAATATTGTGATGCGGAACTGCTGATGAAGACCACATATGGCCACCAGATCTGCTCAATACTAGGTACAAATACAATGCGTGGCTGACGGGCAGGCGACGCATAGCCTAAACCGGTGAACCTAGAGCCATGAAACTTTGTACAGGGGTTCCTTAGTAGCGTGGGGAAGCACTGATATGGGATTTGACAAAATTAATTCCCCAAGGGGGGGGGGATAAGGGGTTACAGTTTGTATTAAACTCAATCTAATCAAATAGGGTTTGTGGAAGTCGGTTTTTTCTAAAGTTTACTTTTTGTTTCAATTATTTGCAAATAGTACTGCCCCGCGCGTCTCTCTTCCCCCTCCACTCGCAGCGCCCCTCCACTAGCAGTTTACTTAACAGCGTCGGGACAGCAAATTCTATTGTTTGACGCTCAATAACCAACCGGTTTCTAGTTTTCTACTAATCAGAGACGCTACACAGAGTTGGACACTACTTAACACTTCACAGCCCCATTCACAAAACCCACACTATACACTTAACACTTCACAGTGTCAAATTAAGCCAATTTCCATATAATGTCAAGAAATGTTCCTATAGGTTTTTCTCCGGTGAAGTACCGGTTTTTACTATAAAATCTCCGAAAATCTCCGGAGGCTAAAATTGCAACCGGTACACACCTCTACTAGGGACACGAAAAAAAGATCGATTCCTAGGTGGAATCGATTCTTCTCTTCCGATGCCAAGTACTTTTGGCATCGATACTTTTTTTTCGATTCTTTACCGATATGAGTACTTTATAGTTAGTATCGATTCTAGTCTATGACTAACAACATGACGGAACTAAAATCCAATCCAACCGCGCCCCACAACCTGCCAGAAAAATATTTAATTGATCTCAATAAATTGATAGGTGATAGATAAGTTCTTGGCTGTGAATTTAAAATTAGGTATGCCTATGAAAAAGTGTAATTATACACAGTGAATATTAAGACACTCGCCGAAACCTTTCTGGTGTAGACCGTCGACACTATCGAGTTGTGGCACAATTTTCCAAATCGGGTGAAAAAAACTCGAAAACTCGAGTTCTTTCTTAGAAAACTAGAAAATTGAATAAACTTTTACCTAAAAGTTGACTCAATTTTCGAATTTTTTTAACCCGATTTGGAAAATTGTGGAACCACTCGAAAGTTTCGATGGTCTACACCAACCAGGTTTCGGCTTCAGAGTGTCTTAAAATTCACGGTGTATATATTGTTAATGTTATTTAAAAAATAAATTTAATTGCATGATTGATTTATTTCTTGTATTGTTTTATTTCAAAATATATAAAGTATGAAGATTTACGTAAAAGTTTGTCATTTTCCAGACCATTCAGCTGTTTATTTTTTTCTACGTAAAAGTACTCGATACCTAGAAGTATCGATACTTTTGATACAGATACCGATACCGTATCGATACTTTTTTTTCGATACATCATATGAGTACAGTATCGATACTTTTGTTTCGATACCGTGTCCCTAGAAGAAACCCCCGCTGTTTAACTGTCAAAGTGACAGGCGGAGTGTGACAGAAGCTAGTGATGTAACAATACAACACACTAATTCACCGTATCGATCGATCCATCAACAAGGGTAAAAGGACTATTACAATGCCCTAAGGCCGGCCACATACCTACAGCCGGAATTTTTCCTATTCGGAATTCCAAAACGGGATTTTAATCCCATACTAATCCACAAAAATTCCGAACAGAAAACTTCCGTATGTATGTGGTAGATCCATAGATTTGTATGAGTTTACTGCGTTCGGGATGATTCCGTTACGGGATTCCGAATTGGAAAACCGACTGTATGTGGCGGCCCTAAATGAGTGCACTTTCTGTCCCATCCCCATAAGCAAAAGGGGATAAGTTTCCCTAATTAGGGTAAAAGAAGGAACCCGGTCAGCCTTTTTCCCTTGCCAATGGGAAGTGTAATCTAATAACACTGCGCCTCATTCGGTGCGCGACAAGCTCACTTTAAGGTCCCAAATTAGGCATCTAATTAGTGGTACGTTCAAAAACGAGTAATAATCACTCACTCCGAGTGATGCGAAAATCACCCTAGAGCGTTCGCCGTTCGGTAACGACCCGAGTGAAACCGAGGGTAACCAAACTGTTATCTGACATCTGTCTAACAGTATTTTCGAATGGCTCAGGTAGAATAATATAGACTCTGATCTGACAAATGCGATTTCTCACCCTGGTTCAGCGTAGTTAAAAATTACCTGACAGCTGTCATACTATGCTTGTCTCTTTTAATTTTCCGAGTAAATTTTCACCCTAGTTCCCGAACGTATAGCCTTGGTGTAGTGTATGTAATAAAATAACGACTCCCTTCCACAAGGGCCCTAAATTTAGAGCAGTGTAATAGGTCCTTAAATGTTTTCTTCGTTCCACAACACTATCACGACTAAACACATCACTAGCACAAAAAACAAAAAGATTTGGCGGGCAAGTGGCGTTATGATTGTCATTGTCAATTTTGCCGGAAGTTTTTGCCTTGCTTGCTTCTTGACCGTTGAATATTTCTTTGTTTTGTGAAAAATAATCATCCTCTTCCAACACTCTAGCATATTTCTGTGCACAATGGCGCCACGCACTGCTAAAACAAAGGTAAAATCTTGTTTTATATATTTGCAATACATGAAGCTTTAGTTTCTTCTTTGTCAATGCCATGAAACTGGTTATTCTTTGTTACTCAGTCAATACTATGTAATCAGCAGCTTATTTTCTCTTAATCTGTTGCCAAGCCGTTGCGGCACTATCACCATTACTTATTTGGTCACTACCTAATTGTCGTACGAAAGGTGGAGTAACAAGACTCATCGGCAATTCGGCTTGGTGGCCACCATTGAAACATGTCTCATTTCAAAATATATGTTTGCCTCGAAGACGCTAAGTTGGCTAAATTATTGTGGCAACACACGATCAAAAACTTAACTTAAGACGCTAAGTCATTTTCCAGTATAACGGCTGGCCTATTTGTGCGTTTGTGATATCAATCTTCCCACTGTTGGATACAGGCCATTTATTAAAACAAAGGGAAGATGAAAGCTTCTTGTACTTCGTAATTTCTTTATTGTACTCACATGACAGTAAAAATAGCTTAAAATACAGCAAACCATGTTGGGTAGGAGACGGAGATGATAGGTAAGGGGAAGAATTGCGCGTACAATAAAACTATTCTAGTAGGTACCTATAGTACATAGATATTATTATTACACATAGGTACATATAAGAACCTATTGCTAAGGAATAGACTACATACACAGTTACATAAATACAGCTTAACAATAAATATCGTATGAATACACTAATACATACCAGTATATATCTAAATTGACAATGAAAGATAGTGCTTCTTTAGATGGTTTTTAAAGATATTATTTCTTCATAGGTATTATCTAATTTGTTGCACAAATTTCAACTAGTGTTTCAATTTACAGAAGGCTTCAGATGACAAAGTAATCTCAGAGTTCGAAGCACCAAAGAAGGCTCGCAGTAAAGCTAAAGTGGAACCACTTGAAGACCTTCCTGAAGCTGTGCTGGATGGTAAAGTAGCAACTGACAAGAAGCCCAAACGAGGGAAGAAGGTTCCAGAAACTAACAGACAGCAGGAGACAAATGGTAATAATGAAGAATTAGCACCACAAATCAAGAAGGGCAGGAAGAGGAATGTACCAGATGTTGCTGAGAATGGTGATAACTCATCAGAAAAAGAAGACTCCCCAGCTCCAAAAGAAACTGCAAATGGCCATGAACCAGCTGCTAACGCTATTGCTGAGGAAGCTCTAACCAAAATAAGAAAGAAGCCAACAAAGAAAGAGGCTTCAGAGAAATCAACAGAATCCAAAACGGGGAGAGCAAAAAACAATGCTAAGCAAGAGAGTACAGAGGCTGAAAAACTTGTTGAGAAAGTGGAAGAAGTTGAGGAGAAACCCAAATCAGCTGCAAAAGGCAGAGGCCGTAAAGCCCAACCTAAAGAGACTAACCATAAGACTGACAGTGGAGATGAGAAGCTCGAACCAGCCCCTGCCAAGGGCAAAAAGAAAGCCTCTGCTAAAGTTCAAGAGAAACCAACAGAGCAGGCAGACAAGTCAGATGACTATGACGAGCCAATAGTGAAACCCCAGAAAAAAGAAGTTAAACCCAGAAAGAATCAAAGCAAGAAAGCTCAGGCTAAAGCTGATTCAGAGGGGCCTGCTGTTGACGGGGCAGCTCCTTCTAAGGTCACAAAGAAGGAAGAGAAAGGAAAAGGTAAACTGGCTTTATAAATAAGTAAAAACTCATTACAGGTACCTTCAAGGAAGAAAAACCCACATAGTATATCACAACACTGTCTTATTATCTAAATTGTCTAGTAATCAATTTATCTCTAAAAATATTTGTCTCAACATTCACAGGTGATGGTAAAGACGCGGATGACACAGAAATGGTAGAGGCCAAACCAGCAAAGGGCAAACGAGGGCAAAAAAAAGTTGCTGAGGTCCCAACAGAGGCAGAGGAGGAATCTCAGAATGCTGAAGGTGACACAAACTCGAAGCGCAAACGCAAGGCACCGGAAGAAAAGGGTAATTAACTGTTATAGATGTAATTAGTTGATACCATCATGTTCTCTTAAATTAATGATTACTAATAAGTGTTGTTATTATTAATTTGGTTAATAAACGCATTTCATTTACTTTTGTATGCTTGTTTTCCTTCTTTCATTCATCATCTTTTGCTTGATGCTATGGTCTAGTGGGGCCTTCCTTACACACTGCATAACTTCATTTCATATGCAGGGTTAACAGTTAACACACTAACCAAAGCTGTCAGGAATTCCAAGAAAACGGGGCTAGTACTTCTATATTTGTTTTTATCTAAATGCTTTTATGTAGTCCAATTAATTTAGAAATATAATATTAGTGGACTAGCAAGGAATCATTGTAATTTATCTTGCAGCTCCTGTTGACGCCAAAAAGAAAGCTCCCCTGAAAAACAAGGCAGCAACAGATTATGAATCCATAGACTTCTCCAACTCTTCCAAAAACACACTAGATAAGAACTGGAACTTCAAAATAGCTTGCTGGAATGTCGACGGTATCAGAGCATGGATGAACAAGGGAGGCCTGGACTACATCAAATACGAGAAGCCAAACATACTGTGTCTTCAAGAAGTTAAGTGTAGTCAGGATGCAATGCCCGAAGAGCTAGTAAACATTCCTGGTTATCACGCTTACTGGCTGTGCAGTGACCAAGATGGCTATGCTGGCGTAGGGGTCTACACCACGAAATTAGCTATGAATGTTCAATATGGCCTCCAGAACAAGGAGCTAGACAGCGAAGGGCGCATCATCACAGCTGAGTACGAGCAGTTTTACCTCATCTGCACCTACGTACCTAACGCTAGCCGGAAACTAGTCAACCTGGCCAAAAGACTGCAATGGAATGAGGAGTTCCGCAGGCACGTTAAGGAACTCGATAAGAAGAAGCCTGTTATTGTATGCGGTGATATGAATGTCGCACATAATGAAATAGGTAAGCATACTCGCAGTTTGCACTTCTATAGGGTTTCCCAAAATTTCTTGAAGAAATCTTGCGTTAATTTTGGGACATACAAGCTTTTCATATGGTCCGTCGACTGGTTACACCCTGCGTCTGTTTCCCCCAGATCTCAGCAACCCGAAGACGAACCGTAAGAACGCCGGCTTCACGGACGAGGAGCGCGCCGGCATGAGCGATCTGCTGAGCGACGGCTTCGTCGACACCTACCGACACCTGAACCCGAGCAAGACCGGCGCATACACTTTCTGGACCTATATGATGAACTGCAGAGCTAAGAATGTGGGATGGTAAGTTTATGTAACATATACTATACCTATAGTTATAACTTAATTATAATGGGTACAGCACAATTATGTCTCTGCCACCCCGTATGGGAAAAGGCGTGGCGCTATGTTTTGTAATCGGTTCGCTCGCGATAAGACACACGCGCGCGGGCCAAACTAACTAACAATATGAATAATAGATGTGCGAGGGAGAGGGTGATTGATAATGATAATAATATAGGATGCCTCTACCTGTGATCAACTAATCACAGATTACCTATCAGGGGCCCAATTATCTAATGGAAAACGTATCGCGAAAGCATGCCTATCGAGGGCGCAAAATGCCATATTTTGCAGGCAGTCCCCAAATGAAATCCCGTCGACAAGCCTATACTATTGCTATGCGTTTTCCATAACAGATTAAAGCCCCAGGTCCCAGAGGCAAACTTTTAACACTGTATTAAATAGCCATACTAGCATGTAAAACCGGTAAAACGTAAAAAATTGTGTACATGTATGGTTTGCCAATCAATTGTATTTTAACCAGTACCTAATCATTTGTTACAGGCGTTTGGACTACTTCTTGGTGTCTGAGAGGCTGATGCCTTCAGTCTGCGACAGCGTCATCAGGGACCAAGTGTATGGGAGTGACCACTGTCCAATATCATTATTCCTGCACCTCACCACTGCAGACAAACCAAAAGAGTAGAACTCCAAGAGCTATGTTCTGAATTAGTGCATTTTGAGCCTTAGATCATCACTAATCTGTAATCCAAAGCGCATACAAATCTATCCCAGGAGTGAATATTTTCATAATGAGTACATACTATTAATTATATTTAATTTCATGTTTAGACATACCTACGAAACAGACTTTCTCCCTGACCGATTATAATATGATTGGACTGGACGCACAAAGACCCGTTTTCATTTTGAGAAGTGTAAAGTATGGATTTTGTGGGTGGGGCTGTGAAGTGTTAAGTGTAAAGTAGTGTCCAATTCTGTGTATAGTAGAAACCGGTTATTGAGCGTCAAACAGTCAAATTTGCTGTCCCGGCGCTGTTAAGTTAACAGCGAGTGAAGGCACGCTGCGAGTGGAGGAGGGGCGCGCGGGGCGTGGCTACTCGCAAAATATTGAACACACTTCTTTAGGACCGTTTTCATTTTGAGAAGTGTTAAATAGTGTGAGTTTTGTGAGTGGGGCTGCGAAGTGTAAAGTAGTGTCCAATCCTGTGTAGCGGCTCAGATTAGTAGACACCGGTTTTTGGGCGTCAAACAGTCGAATTTGTTGTCCCGACGCGAACTTAACAGCGAGTGAAGGCACGCTGCGAGTGGAGGAGGGGCGCGCGGGGCGTGGCTACTCGCAAAAAAAATAGAACACGCTTCTATTCGCCTTACCTCGCTGATTAATATTCACTCACACTTAACAGCACTTTACACTAATCAAAATGAAAACGGGCTGTTTCATAGTTGATTAGTACATTTAATAATTCATAATTTCTTTATTGCAGTTGAAATAAAACAAAAGTAAATAAAAATAGTGTAAAACGGCGAGCTTATCTCTAAAAAGAGATCTCTTCAAGCAAACCAAGTTGACTGATGACAGAGGAAAAAATAACCGGCCAAGTGCGAGTCGGACTCGCGCACGAAGGGTTCCGTACCATTATCTATAAAAATCCGCAAAAATACTAATGTATGGGAGCCCCCCCTAAATATTAATTTAATTATTTATTTTTTAAGTAAATAATATACTCTATATATTGTGAACATTTTAAGCGTCTACCTGCTACCATTATCAATATCGAGCAAAAATGAGCAAAAGTCACGTCTGTTGCCCCCCTTAATATTAAATTTCTTTTGATTTTTAGTATTTGTTGATAGTGGCAACAGAAATACATCATCTGTGAAAATTTCAACTGTCTAGCTACCACGGTTCATGAGATACAGCCTGGTGACAGACAGACGGACGGACAGCGAAGTCTCAGTAATAGGGTCCCGTTTGGCACCCTTTGGGTACGGAATCCTAATAATTAAAAACCATTATTTACTCCACGCGGGTAGCGGGGCGGGGGGCGCGAGGGGACACGCCACGCGCAAACCGCTCGCCGCTTGGCGGCCCACTAAATCTATTCCTGCCGATCGTGGTGCGTCGGAGACGGAGAGAGTCTGATGGACACTTGGTCCAATTTTCGGCAATCTAATAATTTTTCTATTGAAATTGTTAATAATAGTTTTACCGCTAAAATAATAAACACCTACATTATAGGAACAGCTTTCTCTTCTTATTCCATACATGCATGTTAGGTACGTCCCAAAGAATATCAACATAACAATATCAAAATACAACATTTTATTGAATGTTAGTAATTAAATTAATATAAATCTTTCAAGCATTAATCACTTAAACTTAATAAAGACATATCAGGGCCCTGTCGTCGGTATTTAATGTGTGCCTGAAAATAAAGAAAGCACATGATTGAAGGCCTGTATTTCAAGAGAAGGATAAACAGTCAGATAACTTTTTTTGACAATTTTTGTACATGTGATTTTGCTGTACCGTGTGCGCGGCAGCGCCAACTCCATCCTGGCGATCATTGCCGAAAGGTTGGACTGTCCGATGAAGTCCGATCCGTAGACACTGGGAATCTTTACACATGGCCTCAAATAAGAAATGGAAGGGCCTAGTGTGTGGGGGTCAGACCTAGTTTCCAAGTAAGGTTATTTTTGTTTTGTTTTATGTTTGTGTTTTTATATGCTTACTGTACTTTTATGTATTATGGACCTAGAAGTCCGAAATAAAGAAATTGAAAATTGAAATGTCAAAAGCCCCTGATAAACAGCCAGATAAACGCTATCTGAGCAATGAGAGAATGGGTCTAAGAAAAATAAATGTGCTGTAAGAAATAAGCATCCACTATACTTGATACATCATTGTCCCTGGTTTCGTAAATAATACCTGTATAATTTCCGAATATGCATGTCGTCCCAGTAGTCCATACACAGCACAGAGGTTGCTCAGAGCCCCCGGCTCCAACTCCTTGAGGCCGGAACAGAACAGGTTGATTCCCATCTCCAGACCGGTGCCAAAGTCACACTCATCTACAGCAATGCTTGCATATGTCAAGACAGGCTGCAGTTCTGATAGAATGCTGTCCTTTTCAGCCTGAGATGTTGCTGATGCCAACTTTGCAAACATTTTCTTAATGTTGGCTGAAAAGAGAAGATTCAATGGCAAAAAATTACATATCTTGTAGATAATTTATTACCTGTTCATTTTCAGCTGGTGTTGTCCCAATGGTGGGTAAAGGCCTCTTCCATTTATCTAATTTTATTAGTCATTATATTACTTAGACAGGATATTTCCCTATTGCCTTACCATCACTCTCAACTAAAGGTCTGTATCCTAATTTATTGTTCTTATTGTAAGGCACTGCAATTCCAGCACCATGGAATGTTTTCGTGACAGTTATGGCCTGCCGCCTCTTCATTGAATACTCCTCCAGTGAGTAATTGTGACTCTCAGCCCATTTCTGAACTTTTGTCATGAGTTTCTGACATGCTATGGCTATAAATGGTGACTTCTTCTGGTGCTGTAGGTATGAGCTGTAAACATAAATTTGATAAGATAACAGAAATAACATCATTTCAAACATAAATTCAGGATAAAACTTACTTAACAGCTCCAAATAGATTAGTAGACAATGGTGTAATGTGACAGTCCTTAGAGCTATCATTCCGTGCCACAAATACTGGGTTCTCATTTGGATCATCCCTGTAGTATCCAATATGCAACTGGCTTTTACCTTTACATTTAAGTACTGCCTGGAAATAGACAAAGAATTTAGTCATAATCTCATCAATCCAGGTTAGTCATCATGATAAACCTGTTTAGAATAATAATAATCTTTATAGCAAGTAAATGTTTTGCATCTATTATTACCTGGAATTCTGGTGGATCATAAAAGAATCTCCAATGAACCAAGTAAAGCTCCTTGTCTACAACAGGTAGCTTTCCAAGCATTAGCTCGTAAGGTCCAATCAGTTGTAGATTTACAGATGATAATGTTCTCTCCATGTTCTCTTCAGTTTCGAGACACTCAAAGAACTTATAAAAGTCATCTGGCATTTTAACCAGGAATAGCTCCTTGATAACATGTTTGAAATCTTTGGTGTCGTGATAAGTTAAATGTTCAGGTAGCTGTACTCTGGGAGGTTTCGGTAATGGCGATGTTTGTGGCAATTCCTTGGAGGTAGACTGATTCCTATTAGAAACATTGTCTCTAACCTTTACTAGTGTTTGAACATGTGCGCCTTCATTTTGCGTCTTTCCTTCAGCTTCAGCTTTGGTTCGTTTATGCTGGTCATAATCATCCAATTCACTATACTTTCTCTTAGGGGTGCGGGAAGGAGGATGTTTATATTTTTTGTGGTGATCAGGATTTTTTTGATAGCATTTTGATGAATACTTGCAAACTGTTCTGGGGTCTCTAAGATAATTCTGCCACTCCTCGGACATGATTCTTTGCTACAAGACGACAGGTAGTTTTGGGCCAAAACTACCAAAACTTTTGGCCACTTTTGGCTCAAAAACAAGAAAACATGAAAAAAATCATAACCTCAACTTCAAAACACAACAAATAAACGTCAAATTCAGGCCAAGCCAACGGACAACAGCCAGGAACGCACACGGCAGATTATTTATTTCAATATAATTTGCCCCACCAATATTACTGGTGAATTTGAAACGCAGAATATTATATTGACAGTGTGCGCGCCGCTCAATGTTTCTGTCTCGCTGAATTTCAGGACGCTTTTCCCATTTTCTGTTTTCACTCCACAGAATTTTCAAGGATTTTGTCAGTGTCATCCACAGGCGGGCAGTCGAGGTTTGCCGTGAGATTGAAAAATTGAAATGGATTTGGTTATTTGAGTGCACTGTAGAAAGAAAGATAGTTAATTGTTCGTATGTTGGTTTACTTGGTGATCATTAGTGATATTATTTTGAAATCAATAAAAACCTAGTGCGTTACATTTGCTGAAATTGAAGTTGAAGAATTTATGAACCACTTAGTATGTAGGGACGCTAAAATAATTTTACTATTTCTAAATGTTCTCAATGATTTTGACTTCTCATTTCACGAATATAGTTCGGACATGTACCAAATAAATCTCAGGCACTTCTTTAGACCGCTGCCTTCTACGACGAAGTTCGGGCCATGGTTTTCAGGTAATCCTTTCAGATTGATTGCTACTGGGATTGATCCCTCTTGAACATATATTTTTTTAATTCCACCTATGAATATAAATATTTTTTATTGCAAGGGAGAGAGCCCAGCAGTGGGACATGGTGGGCTCGTAATATAATATTTTTGCAATAGACCTGTGTAGGTACCTGACGAGAATGTTCTTTGAGTGATGAGTGCAGTGCACGCACTTTTGGTGTGGGTGGGGGGTGTATTCGGAGACAGACCCAACGGGTGCACCTCATTTCATTCATTCATTTATACTTTATTGCACAAAACATAAAAAAACACGTCACATTTACAAAAAGGTATGTACAAAGGCGAGCTTATCTCTAAAAAGAGATTTCTTCAAGCAAACCTAGGCATAACAGGAAAAAACAGATACAGATAGGGAAGTCAGTGCACAATAAATGACTAAATAAATATATATACTTCATTTTATATTTGTTTTAATAAATTGTCTGAAAGGGGCCTCGTGTTGGACCCATGCCCCCACGCAAAGCGGTTCATATAATACATCTACGTACCAAGTTTTAACTGTGTAGTCCTAATAGTTTTGGAATAAAGTTGCTGTGACATACGGACGGACGGACAGACAGACTTGACGAAACTATAAGGGTTCCTTGTTTCTCTACGGAACCCTAAAAATGATGCAATACATTTGTTGTGAGGTGATAATTATTAGAAATGCATTCTTAAAAAGCTTTAGTTTTAAATAAGTAGCGATGCATCACGAACTTAAATTGTTACTAATGTAACAATATTTTGAGGTGACAATTTTTCTGTCCAATATTTTATTTTTATTTTTATAAAACGTGTTTTTTTTTATTTGCAGTTAAGTACTAGCCTAAAGTAAAGTACACCGTTCAAGAAAACTAGATTCCAAAAAACTGGACAAAAATAAAGGGTAACCTTTATCTATCAGGATAATTATGTAGGTTATAAAAAAGATTTAAATATTATCTACTCTCCCCCCCTCCGGGGCAAAGTCACCCCCTGCACCCTCAAAAGTGTCCCTACGCGCGGTATTTTCCATTTTAAAATAAAACCGTACAGGATACATGAAAAAAGTGTAGAAACGAAATAATCCTTGATTAATTTACTATAATCCTCTAATACATACAAAAGCATCACTTATAGTTTCAGCGCAATCACGAAAGGTTGGCCGAAAATGATGGCGAGCAGCAGGCGATATGTAGGCTTTATTTTTGCCATGTTTTCCATACATTGGAATCTAGTTTTCTTGAACTATAATAATAATTGTAGATTTTTACCTCGTAACCGGTGTACTTTACTTTAGGCTAGTACTTAACTGCTAATCAAAAAAATTACGTTTTGTATAACAAAAAATATTCCCAATCTTAAGCAAAAATACTGATTGGACAGCAAAATAGTCACCTCAAACAAAATATTGTTATATTAGTAACAATTTTAAGTTCGTGATGCATCGCTATTAACTATTAGTGTGATTGGAACTCCCAATTCGCGAGTTATACTCGCACTTGACCATTTATTTTTTATGTACTTGTTAGTTCAGATCAGTTCAGTTCAAATTTTTATTGACCATAAAATTATACAGATTGCTTAGTCAACGTCGTCGATATAATTTTAATATTTTTGTATACTACCGCCCGTTCAGAAGTTGTGGGCTTAGTTAAGATTCTTACTGCTGGGCAAAGACCTTCCTATATTGCAATTGCAACCACAAACCCCTTTCTATCTTTTTAATCATTAATGACTAGTATATGCTTGTTCGGCTTTATTCGACAGATGAGGTTTTTAAGCTTCATCGATCTGAGCGTCTTAAAGCTTCCTCAATATCACTTCACTTATTGCAAAACAGCAAATTCAAGTCAATGGTATGTTCAAAGGCGAGCAAACTCTCCCAAGAGTTCTTCCAGTAAGCCTTTGTGCACAAATATCTTGCGCATATGCTTGGTGTAGTGAACTTTACTGTTGTTTCTTGATTAGCGTCCGCTGCCCGACATAGCTGCTCGAGTTCACCTGCGTGTGGTTTGGTGGCATCTATATTTAGTTTAATTGTGTGTGTGTTGTGTGTGTGGTTGTGAGTGATATCTATCGATCAACTGTAAAATTTAAAGCAAAACGTCTACAAGGTGCTGAATGCTCTGTAATTTCGCTTAGATAAAAATATGCACATAAAATCACGCACCACGTCAAACTATTTAAAAATATACAATATACCTATGTAACATTAAATACTACAATGTTCATTTACGTGCATAACTATGCGCCTTTTTTCTACATATGCATTCACATATTCAATCAATATTAAATCAAGTCTGTGTAATAAAACAACATATTTATTTGTCTACGCATTTTATGAATAAATAATATTTACAAAAGTTTTGAATAATAACTCATTTCATATAGTTAATCTAAAACAATGATTTAAAGCGATTTGCTTGAATAGGTTCGTTCGCGTTTACAGTTTGGTAATCTCTAAACAAGGCCTTGCCCTTCAACGTAATGAATAAGTTATTGCAATCTAAGAATATTTTACGAACATAATAATATCATGATTACACACATGGACATGTGTGGGATAAATGTATACCAGTCTCAAATTAACTATATAAAAATTATACGTAATGAATACATTTTTGTCGAGCATGGTACCTATAGTACCGAAAATACGGCTTTATCTTAAACATAAAAGTCTTCATTTACAAAATGCAGATTAGAGATTAGCATAATGTTCTTTGGCCCTTCCATCGTTTCTTTACGGACACAATTCGGTGCTTTCTTTGCACATAATATTTCGGTTATTCTTGTACGAAATATTTAAACCTGAGCATCAGTTTCATCAACTGATATCCTTATTGGAGTAACGTGATGAAAATATAAATATTTACCTACGTCATCGTTAATTTGGGTCTTTTACATAAATAATAAAAGAGAGTAAGAGTCGTGGGTTAACAGACACTTGGGAAGCTTGTAGTTCCGGAAATAAAATAGGTAGTTTAAATGATGATGAATATTGCATCGTCGTGTAATTTTAAATAAATACCTACCTGCATCTAACAGTATTTGTAATCTCAATGTGAAGGTGCTATCTAAAACACCTGAAAACTTATTTAAAAGCAAATCCACATTACTCGCTCGCTACCACTCTGGTGCTTCCCAGAATGTCCCAGATACGTCGGGCGGGGCCTGCGCGGCAAAGCAAAAACGGAAGTCGCCTAGCGACAACATTGTTGTTCTATCTCCTAGTTCCAACGGAAAATGATACAAATTCAATACTTTAATGTTTACAACTTATACACAACCATTAAAACATTGAAGTAGTGCACTTGCACTTGGTTCATTCATACATACAAGGAAGCTGATGGTGGTGTACCATGGTACCCTAGTGATAGAAAAGCGAAATTGATATATCCCAGGCATGGGCAACAGGTCGATCGGTCGATCGCGGTAATGGGCCTATTAGACTACGCTGTCGGCAGGGCCCTGTCTGACTCACTGTTTCTTTCTAGTCGTTCGATCAGAGGGAGACGTCTATACAAATCGTGCCCTGCCGACAGCGTAATGTAATAAGCGCTTATGGGGAAAAAAAGCTACTATTAAACCCCAAACTCAGAAGAAACAGAAATATGAAATGCGTTTTTTTCGAAGTGGCTGGCGCCGCTCTATGAATTTTTGTGTTCCCAGATTTGATTGCCATGTCTAGGGCGGTTAAATGAGGTGTTAAGTTTTATTTAGTACACCCGGGAATCACATTATTTTGACGTGACAACGTCTTATAAATTGGTTTGCCGGGTGACACTTCAAGAAACTGCGTTACGCTCCGCTCACGTTATGCGCTCACAATGAGAGCGAGTGAGAGGCACGCGTCCCTTCCACTCGGGCATGGTTAGCCCGCCTAAGAGCGAGAGAGACAGACATAAAAAGTGACATTTGTATATAAATACGTATGTATGTGTAAAGGTAAAAATAAAATTTTGTTAATATGAAATTCAGTGCGAGATTCTTTGTATAAATAAATGTTTTAAATTGTTACTATTATTTCATCCTTCTTCCTACTATACGAATGAATATTCACATTAAAATTATTTTACCACTCAAAGTCGTTGTCACGTAAAACTTTCGCCCGTATAGGTACCGACTTTACAGGCAACCAATTTTTTACTCAACTTTTAGATTTAATTTAGTTGCACTTTTCCCAGTATACTCAGAAGAAACAAAAGTATATTTGGCATGTTAGCTATGTGATTTTTCCGACGCCGCCTTTTGAGTTCTTGGTCGACTTGTTAGCCATGGGAAATATTCAGGGTGGCTAACGTCGCCCCATCAGTTATTTTGTGGATTTCTGTTCTTGTCACTCGACTTGCCGTGGGACCGGAGCGGTTGACAAAAAAATCGATTTTGAATTCGGTCGATCGCAAAGAGGTTCGTCAGTGAAAGTGGGCCTGATAAATTTGCCCACGCCTGATATACGCAATCGTATCTTCTCTCAAACATAATTATTATAGTTTATTTGTATTGTTCACTAAAGTTAGTCGCATTAATACTGTATGATTAATTGATGACGCCTGTTTGATTCCTTTGTTCCTCGATAAAAATTAAATTAGTAAAAGTATAGTGATAAGTGTACCATGCAATACCTACCTAGACATCATCTGCATTGTGATAATCAGGAATTAGTTAAGAGAAAACAACTTTACAGTTTTGAACACGGTCGTTGACCTATAATGGCAGGGATCAACCGAGGCTTTACTGGATCGGGTTTGTATCTCGATTCAGAAGGTGTTGATGACAAGCACTTTTTTACCATGTCCACTACAAATGCGTAGAAATCATCTACGTTAATACTCATTCCTACAAGAAAATGAGGGCTTTTGGAAGGTGTCAGAACCACTTAACTAAAGGAACTAAACTGACAACCTTAAATCCGACAGCTCTTGCGTGGTGGCCACAAAATCCATTTTCAAACACACCAATTTAATTCGTTTAGTTAGTATAGTTCGTGTCGCCTCCCAAATCGCAGGCACTGTGGGCTATTCTTGAGGTCTCAAAACCACTAAACTCGAGGAACTAAAGGCACTAAACTGACAACCTTGAAATCCGACAGCTCTTGCGCGGTGGCCACAGATTCCAGTTTCAAACACACCATTTTAATTAGTTTAGTTAGTATAGTTCGGGTCGCCTTCGGAATCGTAGGCAATATCACAAATATACTAGTAATTTACAATAAATCATTTTTCACAGGCGATGAGCACATAACTACGATATGGAGCATCGAGATGGGTGGACCGGCACGGGAGAGTCAAGTTCTTCAGAGAATGCTACAGCGCGATCATCTGCAGATCGTGACAGAGTTCGAGTTGAGTTCTATGCGACGTACGACGTCATGACCGGTGTGCGTATAGCCGCTACACTTGGTGGCTTTTTTGCACTAATGGTCTTTCTTATTGTTTATAAGAGCCGCAGTAAATCGATGAAAGCTCTTAATGACCCAAAGATAGTGGAGCTTGCTGAGGCGGTTGTTGCAGAAGAACAAGCAGAAGAAGAGGAGAGACAACTCAATGCTGCAATGGAAGATGCAATTGCGGAGAGAGTGCGATCAAGAGGACCATCTCTTGGAGAAATGCCCCCATGGCCTCGAACCGCACGTTTTGCTTCATATGGCGGTGGCTACGGAAGCCTCGCTGCGCCTGCCCCGCGAAGATTATCTACAATTCGAGGAGACTCGCTTCCCGCATCAGCGTTGCGTTTTACTGAGAGACGTGCATCTGGCGGCCATCGTGATCGTCGATTAAGCTCGGCTACATGCTCGAGTTCTGGCAGTTCTTATTTGGAACGGCGAGCATCATCGGTAGTGTGTGCGCTTACGGAGCGAAGATTATCTCCATGTCCCAGTGAGCGTTTGGCACCGTTAGCATCAGTGGGAAGTGTAGGTCCATCGCTTGCAATAGAGTGCGATCTAGCATCGATGGGACCAGACTCAGTGTTCGCGGAAGATGAGGTAGACTCTACGGATGATGAGGTGGAACAATTTTCAACTGACAGTGGTGGCGGTGAAGCAGCAGCTGGTGTTGAAACCACTGAACTTGTGAGTAGACCTTCTCTACTACAGCTGCGAGTAGACAGATCCTCACAATCGCGAGAAACCTTATTTTAGTCAACGTCGATAATGGTTCACCTGACCATTCACAGATGATAAACAGATGATGTTGGCGAAATTTGTGCATCAAATCAAGTGTTTTATATATACATTTTAATATCGAAACTCCTAACTATTTCAAAATTAAACATATCACAATGAAAAATAATTACCCTAACATATCATTTAATTAATTCCGAAACATTGTGATTGGCTTAAGGTTAAAATCATTTATATCTGCACCCTACCATCAGTATTGTAATTATAGTGTTTTTGTCATATGTATTTTTTCAGTATGGATTTTTTGTTCCAATTATTAATTTAACTGTATAAGATTTTAATACTGCTTATGACATTGATCAATATCAGTTGATATTTTTGTGTCATATTGAAATAGTTTGAATGTTTCGATATTTTAATGTCTTAAAATTACAAACATGCTTGTTGTATATAGTTTGTTTTGTTATATTTGATGTTTCACAGTGTTGATGTTTTCAGACGTCTAGGGAAAATGTGAGAAAGTTAAACGAGTCTTTGAAAATTAATAAATTGTTATTTATTGGTACCGGTATATTCACCATTTAGTGTTCTGTATAACTATGTACCGAATTAGTAATTTATGGAAAATTAATGGTAGGTATCTAATGTTTATAGTAAACAGCCAAGTTAAATAGTTTTTGAAGAATTTTAATCTTCCTACAATGGCAAAACTATTAACAGGAGTACACAACACTTCACATTATGTACATATTGATTACCTTCTTAATGAACCTGATGAACTTCTAAATTTCGAGTAAATTCAGTTGGTGTATGTCTGTGTAAAGTAGATATTAACTATAGGGTAGCTGTCAAACTAAAATTATAAGGGAAAGTAGGGTCTACTTGTTTTAATTTACAATAATTGAAGAGCACAGAAGACCAATTCGTCCTTTGAACAATAAATTAACGCTCTCTGTGGCCTAAAATGTTGCTGTTGCTCATACAAAAATCACTCAAAACTGCCAAGCACTGTACTTGTTTAAAATCATGGACACTTGAATTTTATTGATTCTGTGTTCCTGAAGATCACCGCGCGGCATGTTGTACGATGCAGTAGTAGTTTGACCACAAGTCATTTTTATTACCTACAGTTTAGATTTACGTGTTAGTATATGTAACTGTTCGTTGCTCGAATTAAAATGAGCTCCCGGTAGTCTGTAACATGTTGAAATGTATGTAAAAAAAATGTAAATACAAATTACAAACAGACACGTCGTGTGTTGTTTCTTTTTCAAGGATCTCCATTGGTGTCGTAATTCACTTATTGGTTATAAAACTGCAATAAAAGTGAAAATAATAAGTTTAAAAAAGTCCTAAGAGTTCAAAATAACGACGAAGCCCTAGTGCTTAGCTTCACCTAGATAAGATTGCATTGCATCATCGATATTATTTCGTATACACATGGATCTTATTCTCAAGTTATTATTGTTGTAAAAATTATGTTTTATTATTATTTTAACAATTATTGTTAATTAAGTATTTCTTTATTTTTCTCTCCAAGGAGGTTCTGTTAGGGCACGGGCCTAAGCCAAGTACTAAGTGAGATGAGTGATGATGATATTAAGTTATTGATGAATTTGCGGACGATCCTGCATGTGTTCAAGATAACGGCCTTTTGCAGAAGTGTAAATGTGGATGGATGTAAGTGTATGGTTTTTAAGTATGTGTGTAATAAAATAATGATTTATACCCTATTCGCTAATTGATCAAAGTGACTTGGCAGGTCGAAATGTCACTTAACGAAATAATGTTGCTCGCTTCTGAATCATAGTGACAGATGAAAACAGTCAGATGAATGAATAGTTGATATAGGTGATGGTTCTTCTGATCATTTGTTCTTTGAATGCTCTAATAATCATACTTCACTCTACGATATTCTCCCTCCTAAATTCCCTCGTCCTCTCAATCTAAACTTTCTTCTTTCCTTTACTCATCCATCCATTGTAAACTTATTAAACAAATTTATATCTACTAACAATATTAGATTATAGTCTCAGCTTAGCTTAGAGTCATTTTAATAACTGTACCACGTGATCCCCAGTTGTGCAGGATTCATCACGTGACATTGGCGAAATTATTGTGGCAACACACGATAGAAGCCACAGATCAAAAACTTAACTTAGCTTACTTATTTCACAGTTTTGCTAACGGGGCAGCTTAAAAACTCTAACTCACACGCAAACTGGTTATAGGCTATTTACACGGGTCGACCTTCGACAAAGAACATCGAAACTTTCTGGGATATCTATTAGTTGAAATTCCCCTAAATGTCGCATTTTCGTGTACACCTACAAAAAGTAGACATCAGTAAGGCACACTATAATATTGTAGAATCTATTAGGGCTTTAGAAATAAAACGTCAACAATAAAATAGACAAACAATCATTCACTGAACGAATGCTCTCGATTTTTTCGGCAAAACACTATTTGTTTTTTGGCAGAAGCTGGTATCACTCCATCTGTCAAATCACTTTGATCCACTACCGATAGATTAAAGGGATGACGCCGGTTGCAGATATTGTTATGGGTATTGTTTTAACTGATTTATTATTATTATACATTATAGATAAAGCATACGTATGGTAATGGGTATTGGGTGTTATTTTTGGGTAAAAGATCATTCATTTTGGCCCAAAATCCAATCATCATTCAATCATTCATTTTATATAATAAACTATTTCATACCTCTTGAGTCAGTCCGGACTGAGTTAGAGGAGCTCAAAGTTTCAAGCTAATAATTTGGTTCCTGAGATGAAACTTCGAGCTCGTCTATTCTAACTCAGTCCAGACAAGAGGTATGCATGTCATATTAAGTTTTATTCGTTACACTATTCTGTACTAGAAAAACAAGGTTTGGTTGATGGCCACGCGAATATTTATTTTTTTGTTTTGTTTTTTATCGAATATCAATAGCCTATAAAAGCGGACTGGTAAGCGGCCGAAATTAGTAACCTATCTTCTATCCATAATCTGCAGATTTGAGATTGCTAGTGTCAATTTTGACATATATCCCATAGCGCAACTGTCACATGTAACGCTTAATCTGCAGATCTATTACACTTTTTTTCTGGCTGGCACTTTCACTTTTGGCCCAAAACCGTAAGTGAATGATCTCCTTTCAATAACTTCCTACAATTCTTCTTTTTTCATTCATTTTTTATTTCAATATCCAATAAATGGCTCTGAAGATTGAAGACCCCTTTTATCCTATGGCGTCTTTGGCGCATTGAAATCTTTATGCTATTTAAAAAAGTTTTGAAAAAGTTAATGCCAGTCTAAATGTTTTGTGCGCCTGCGTAACTCAACCTCATTATAAAATGCAACGGGGCAATCCTCACGACACTTAACAGTCCACAATTTGAACCATCCATTCCGAGTTCGTGAATAGATATCTCACATTTACTAGGTTAGTACTTAAATAAATTCAACATAATAAATTATTAGCTAAATTAACTCACCATAACTTTTAGGAGTATCTAGATATCTTCTCATTTCACTTTCGCCTTCTTCCTCTTGCCCTCCCACAACTAAATTAGCCGCGTAGGGTGCTACATGGATGTTTTGGCGCGTGGCCCAAAATCGGAACTAACGCGGCCATCTTGGAAGTGTATGTAGTGTCACTTTTTTGGCAGCTTACAGTTAGTTATTGTCACGTTATTGTTCTGAGGTTTACAGTGTGGTTAGCGCCATTAGGTAGTATAGTATATTAACTTTGGTTAGCGCTGACAGTAGCGCCCCCCTGTCAATGTCATCTAAGTGCCAAAACATCCATGTAGAATACCTAGCACTCTACTCACTGAGCAAGGCAGCGCGCGAAGAAAACGCGCGGTCCGCGGCGCGCGTTGTCGGCTTTTGCCAATCCAATGCTCACTCAAGCTGCTAGAGCAGCTTGCTATTTAATTGTTTGTTTGGCCTGTATCCTTACTCGAGGATGCCTCACACTCAACATTGGACGCTTTTATATTTTTTACTTGCAGTTTTACTTAGTAGTGTTTTTGGTTTTTGAACTTGCCCAATGGATGCTTTTAAACTTCTTTTTTACCGTAGAGTAGAGCTGAGTAGAGCTCTGTTCATCTCTCTCTCTACCTAAAAAATAATAATTGCGAATTTATAACACGAAGCTGGAATTTAGTAGTTTGTAAGCGTCCATTGGACAAGTTCAAAAACACTGCTAACGGCTAAGTATAACTTCAAGCCGTACATGGCATCGCTCGCTCTAAAAAGTAAAATATCTGACAGGCATGACATTTACCTTCAAAGCTTACCTTACTTACTCGAGACTTACTCCGTGCCACACCTCGGACACTCCATAGAACGCTCGTAAAATAAGCACCTATTACTACTACATGACTAAATGATGTTTGTATACGTGCAAATGTGTGCGTAAATATTGCTAGGGCTGGTAGCGCGGCAAATGCAGCGATTTGCGTCGGGCGAACCGAACGACGACGGCGCGACCCGAACTGTCCCGAACACAAGCGTTTGCATTATTATGAAGTGACTTTGTAGGGGCGCTGCCGTTTAAACATACCTAGTCGGGTTCTCATTAAAATCCTAAAAAATGTTAATGTTCACTTTGATCCTTCATACATTAAGTTACAAAAATAGAGTAGGTAGGTATCGAATAACTGTCTAAAAGTGGGCACAGTGCCTTTGCCACCTCTTATGGGAAAAGGCGTGAAGCTATGTTATGTTGTTGTTACCTACTATTACTTATTCTGAAGTAGGTAAGAGACACTTGGCGTGAACTGTAGGTAGGTACCTACCTATGTAAAAACATCGTTAGGATTGTACAATATTCGAATTTTATGTTAAGTAGGTACCTAGTCTCTGAGAGATTCAAAACAACCAAACCACTACAGGGTTCGAGCGAGACCCGGCCGAAGCTCGCTATATGTGGACCCAGCTAATGGCGGCGCGCCGCCGCCGCGACAAAGTTAGTGCGTGCGTACTTGGGTCAATCAACTTAACCCACACTTTTCTGTCAACGCACGCACTCTCTCTGAAAGTTCTTCGAGGACTGCAGCTCAACGGCACTATCAAAGGACACCATACCGCGCCATGTGAGCAAAAAAAAAACACAAACGAAGATCTTCGAGAACGTAATCAAGTTCCCCGTAGTGCCTGCTAGCTTAGATACTATTGTTATATTCGTAAAATGTGTAAATTTAACCATTTAGCGTATTTTAATAATAAATGGTCGGGGACAGCAAAGTGTGGGTAAAATAGTTGATTGACCCACCTACTACCTACTTTTCAACTCGAAGTGCTTCGTTCGCGTTGTTGAATCGCACCAACAACGGATAGCACGAAATGAATACCTATAATAAATGTACTTTATTGATAATTATATAATTATGTATTACGGAAGGTTTAGTACTAGGTATCTTAGAAAATAAAATATGAAAGAGAACCTTTCCTTTTTTGAAGTCGGTTAAAAATAAAATATTACGACAACTGACTTATTATCAATTATCGTAGTCAGTAGCTAGTAAGTACTACAAACATATAACTCTGTCTCTGTCTCGCACAAAGTCTGTCCTTGTGAGAGAGCGAGACACACACAGCAAACGCTGACCAAGTTACATTCCGGGAGTTAAGGTATTAGAATTTTTATTTCTCAAAAGAACAACAATAGAGTTGCTGTTGCTTACCTTCTTTCATCAGTCGGGAACCGAAAGAATCTCCTGTCTTTGCTGTTTCTAGTTGACGACAGAAGAAGTCATGGAAGAAGTTCTGGGCCTTCAAGGAAATTTTCAAGTCTAAACTTCCAGTTAAACTAAAAACAAAGGTCATGGACTCCTGCCTACTGCCTTGTCTCACTTACGCATGCCAAACCTGGACATTCACCAAGAGAATAAGAAAGATGGTGCAAGTATGCCAAAGATCGATGGAGAGAAGCATGCTAGGCCTAAAACTCTACAACAAGGTACGATGCCAAACAATTAGAGAAAAGACAAAGGCCGTGGATGCTCTTACACATGCCCTGAAATTGAAATGGAAATGGTCAGGCCATGTAGCTAGGATGGATAGCAACAGATGGACCATCAGAGCCACTAAATGGAAGGGCCCCCAGGGCAAAAGAAGAAGAGGCAGACCAAAGGCAAGGTGGTGCGATGAGGTGATAGAGACGGCTGGAAACAACTGGAAAATGACAGCAACAAACAGAGACGAATGGATGGCGCTGGAGGAGGCCTTTACCCGTGATGGGCCTTCAAATAAAAAAAAAAAAAAAAAACATAACTATTAATTATCTAATACAATTAAAATATTTAAATATGTTAATACTTACTTAAAAATTAATATTGAAATCTATAATTGCATATAATAATTATTATTTTCTATTATTTTTTTGAAGAAATAAAGGCTTTTTTATTTATTTTTTATTTATTTTATTTATTAGTTGACGACAGACACACAAATAATGCACAAAACTTCACCATATTATATTGCCGGTTATTATTCACCGTATACGCGCGGTCACTCGTCAGGCGTTCAACCGCGTCTATTGATATTTCAACCAGTTCCTAGACGCCAGGGGTGGGGTGCGGTATCTGAATCAGCGCGGGGAAGGGAGTGGCCGTTCTGTACGGAGTACTATTATCTCTTCTGTGTCCGTGCACAGAAAAAAAGTGTAAAGACATTGAGACATGTCTCTCGTAAACAAATATTTAATGTTAAAATAAAAGTGTTTTTGTGATATTCTTTCTCAACATCTTTGTTTCCAAGACAGAACCTCAAGCCAAGTTCAGAATGAAGGAAGATGTGTCATTTAACGTTGTATTTATTGAACATGTCCAACAAAGACCATGTTTATATGATCATAATAGGGCAGATTATAAAAATATAAATGCCCAAGGCGCAGCTTGGTTGGAAATATCGAAAAAAGTAAATCAATCAGGTAAGTTTGTCTTGTCCGTCACCTGCCTGATGCTTCAATGAAGTCATCAAGTAGGCAGTCTCGTGAGATGGCACAGGACGAATGAACGGCCTGGCCAGCTAATGTCCACACAAAAACATCTTATAATCTGAGTGATTTGCATGAACAGATGCGAAATGACTGTAAATTGTATAAAGGAAATGTACCTACTTATCATTTCTTGTTTTTCAGTTGATGATTGCAAAGAGAGATGGAAGAATTTAAGAGGATGCTACACAAGGCACTTGAAAAATGTTTACAAATCATCTGGTAGTTCTGCAAAACGTGTAAAACCATATTATTTAGCAGAACATCTACAGTTTTTGGATAATTACACAAAAACTCGATCGATGAAACGCATGTTTAAATTGGAAGAGCCAAACACAGAAGAGGAATATGAAGCTACAAATGAAATAGATGACAATTCTGAATATTCCCATGAATTCTGTGCGTCTACTCCTTCACAACAAAGCTTGGTAAAAAGAGATAAAGATGACGAAAAACAAGATCCAGACTTTGCTTTTTTTTATAGTTTATTACCGGATGTAAAGGAAATGACTAGTGAGCAAAAGAGGCATTTCAAGATGGGAGTTCTTCAATTAGTCAATGACATTTTTCAAACGAACTCAATTGCTTCACCGGTAAGCCACACTTAAGAGGATAAATACATAGCCCTATTAATTTTTAACTACCAGTATGTACAAGAAAATGTAGTAGAGTACAAGCCCAATGTACTTTTCTGTGGCCTCCATCTGGCAACCCCCATGTCATCCTCCGTTTTTAAAGGAAGTAAACTGCGCACTTGCACTAAAGTTACTTGTTTATGTATTTATTAGATAACTTGGTAATGAAGACAATATTTAAGTAAAATAATAAATTACATACGTAAGAACACAGTGTGAGAAGTTGTATCATTACTATCACCACTCGTTTTCTTTGATCATTTATAAATTGGGAGGAAACTTGAGGAAAGCTGTCAATTTTTCACGCTAGGTGGCGCATTCGCAAATTTACCTTTGGGAACTGAGTCCACAGCACGATATACATTATTCTATCTAAAGTGCAAGTGAAACCGTACACTTGAAACTTGCGTAAGCAAGGTACAGTCAAAGAAGCGCCATCTGCGTTTAGATTTCAGTTTTCTTCCTCATTAGTCTTATTAATTTATTTACCTAGCATCTTAGATTAGAATAATAACGCGCCTAGCATTCATAAAAATGGAAAAGTTCGCCTTGTATAACTCCGGCTTGGGAGTTGTGAAAATATAGAGTTCGATGTCTCTATTCTTACAGGATCAATTTGTGTAATTTTTCAACGTGAGCGCACTAAATATACTAATTTATGCTTCTAAACGGACCGTAAATTCGCGTGCGTATGATGGACGTAAATTCGGGTACCCAGCCACCGTCAGCCACGTACGGACGGAGACGGACACGCTCAGACAAAGTATCCATTCGCTTTTTCGAGCATAGAGCAACTTTACTAGTTATTTTACACGGCTTCCTCTTTCGAGTGACTGCACATCATCAATCATAATCACTTGTTGCCTGCCGTTAGCCGTCCCAGCTCTCTGGTTGAGTATTGAACGCAAGTTTGCATAGTTGTCAACTGTCAAATTGAGAGAAATGAGAAATCGGCTGAAATCAGTCAGAATTCAGAAACTCAGAAAAGAAAAGCGGTTTTGCTCACTTTCGAGATTATCGTTAAACCCGTGTAATAATTTGAATACCAGTGGGTGGACTAATATTTTAGAAAAATGGACGACGATCTACCGACGGAGTTCCAGGTCATTGTAGTTGGGACTGGTAAGATATATTTACTCTAATCTCACACCGGGCGTGATGGTTCGAAGATAGCACTTTGTATCGATCTAAGGCTATTTTCCTGAAACCTATCTCAATTTATTTCAGGAATAGGTGTTATCATATCGCTTATGTTGTAAGAGTTAACATTTTCAACGAGGCGTGGACGTATTTATAGAATGACTATTGCGTTTGCGCTTCAGTACCTAATTGAATTATGTTCACTCATGGCCACGTTATATCGACAATGATTTCGGAGACCATTTGTTTTATACCTGTTTATTGTCGCTTATTCTCATAATTGGTTATAAGGTTTGTTAATATCCTTGAGAATTAAATTACCATTTTTTGTAGATACATGTGTAAAGGGAATGTGTGAATAAAGATATTGATTTGAATTGAAAGGAGCAATTAAGTATTTCCTGAATAATTAGGAAACTTTTATAATAATTACCAGCCCCTACCTATTTTAATTGGATGCCCAGCGATATCCCACTATCCACGTGTAGGTGATGTTTACCCATACCACAGGGTATTGTTTCAGTTAACATACTTCTAGGTGGCACTAATCTTAGAATAAATCCTATATCATAGCGCCGAGAAGAGGCATATGTCCAGCAGTGGGTCAATGTGGGCTGAGGATGATGATGATGATGATGATGATGATCTTAGCGCCATCTCATGGTATTTGCAATTTTTCAATGGTGCTGCACCAAGTGATAATCGCATCAAACTAAAGAAGCTTCCATAGCATCTCAGTTTACGCTGGTGTCATATTTTGTTCTAGGTGGTCTATCTGTATTAGTATAATATTATAGTATCTGTGCCCATACATACTCTAAATAACCGTGCCATCTGCTCCTAGGTATGGTGGAGTCAATAGTTGCTGCTGCTTGCAGTAGAATAGGCAAAAATGTTCTTCATCTGGACTCCAGCGACCACTATGGTGGGCTTTGGGCATCATACAACTTTGATGGTCTGCAGAAGTTCATCAAAGAAGTTAATTCTGACCCCAAGAGACAGCTTCAAGTTTATAACCTGGCTGAGAAATGGTATATAGAAAAGTAAGTTCCTGTCTATCCCATTGTTTTATTTTATATGTAGGTTGCTTTTTGTGTAATTCAAGCCTTTCTGATCTAAAAAATATGGATGAGGTACATTCATAGCTATGAAATACCTTTATTGAATTTAACTCTAGATAAAACAGTATGTAGTCCAATTTAGTTAAAACTTTAATATATATGCTATGTTTTATGGGCACCCATTATAATTGAAGTGGCTATGTACCCACAGGGAATGTCAGGAACCTGAAGAAAAACCAGCTGAAGGTGAAGATGTAAAACCAGCAGAACCGAGGAAAGTGTGGAGCCAAGCCTCCTTCAATGCTGAGTACAGAAAGTTCAATATTGACATGACTCCTAAGGTAAGTACTTCAATGCTGAGTACAGAAAGTTCAATATTGATATGACTCCTAAGGTAAGTACTTCAATGCTGAGTACAGAAAGTTTGATATTGACATGACTCCTAAGGTAAGTATTTCAATTCATGTTATTCATAATTTCTTTATTGCACACATTAAATATGTCTATTCTATTCTTCTAGATATAAGGGGGTTGAAGTGCCTGCACGTGGCCCACATGTGCAGGGCCTTTGTGCATTTGCCCTTCTCCCACTCTCTTAGTTCAGCCAACCCAACTCCTGCACCAGCTGGGTGTCAAGTCTCTAAAGTTTCAAGCCATCACCACACCATCGATTTAGTACGGCTATACAATGGCTATTAGTTGCTAGCCGTGTTAGTCCTTGTTATATTCAATAGAATATCAACAGAATATCAACAGAACATCAACAGAATGGCTTTAGCGCTCTAGCAATGACACACAGACACAAACACACCCTCCACCACAGATTACTTTGCCACTTTCCTCTATAATCGATCGATCAATAGGTTTGTCTTTGGTTTTCGGCATACGTTGGAAGGAATGTATTGCTGCAGAATATCAATTTTGACAGCCACTGCCATGCCACAGCCACCGTGGAGCCATTAGCACACGGGACTTCCAATTTGCCACGCCAATGCTATTGAGAAGCCAATAGCGTCAAAGGCGGCTATTTTTGTTTACCAGACTACCAAATATCTGGATAATAAATATGTCTTCACTCAGTGTCACCTTGCATCAAATTTCTTCACTTAGAGGGTAACCTCTTATTCATGCTCATGCAGCATCTTGAAGCTACTTTTTCTTTCTTTTTATGAAATTCAAGTATCCATAAATAACCTTTTAGCCATGTCATGGGCAACTTGATTAACCAGGCAGTATGAATAATGACCGGGCAGTATGAATAATGACTTAGAGCCAAAAGTAATTAAAAATGCAGTTTTAATCACACTACCCAATTGACGCAGACAGTATGAATAATGGCCAAGCAGTATGAATAAAAGCCGGGCAGTATGAATTACCGGTTTATGAAATTGCCCGTAACAGCTACACTTCTTCACTCAGTCTAACTTTCCAGCTACTCCCCTTCACCTATATCTATAATCTATTCAGTAATTGATCAAAGTGATTTGGCAGGTCGAAGTGTCACTTAGCGGAATAATGTTGCTCGTTTCTGAATCATAGTCATGTGTATTTTTTAATAGATTAAATGAATAAAATAAAACTGTCAGATGAATGAATAGTTTTTACTTACTTCACAGTTTTGCTAACTGGGCAGGCACACACAAAGGACACTAATTAACGCGCAAACTGGTTAGGCTATTTATATGGGTCGACCTTGGACAAAGAACATCGAAACTTTCTGGGATACCTATAGTATAGTTGAAATTCCCATAAATGTCGCATTTTTCGTGTACACCTACGAAAAGTAGACATTAGTAAAGCATACTGTTATTGTAGCATCTATTAGGGCTTTAGAAATAACTTCGACAATAAAGTAAACAAACAATGATTCACTGAACGAATGCTCTCGATTTTTTTGGCACAATACTCACTGTGTTTTTCGGCAAAAACTGGTATCACTCGACCTGTCAAATCACTTTGATCCACTACTGAATAGATTATATTATAGGTTCATATAAATATCTACTGTAATAAAGGTATTTTGACTTTAGCTACTCTCTCTTAAACAAAATTAGTAACCCTACAGCGACCTTCAACCAGCATTCCCTTTCAGCTACTCTTCTCCCGCGGGCCGCTGGTGGAGTTGCTGATCTCGTCCAACATAGCGAGATACGCGGAGTTTCGCTGCGTGACTCGCGTCCTCACGTGGCTGGAGGGTCGCCTGGCTCCGGTGCCCTGCTCCAGGCCCGATGTCTTCGCCACGGAGGCCGTCAGCATACTCGAGAAGAGGATGCTGATGAAGATGCTCACCTCTATTGTAGCGTTCAATGAGGAGGAGATGAGCAACGAGTTTAAGGGTAAGGGGTTTGTGAATGTCCTTTAGGTTGATTGACTATCTACCTTTATCTACATATAGCTTGTGCAAGAGTGCCATATTCAAGGCACGAGGCAGAAGCAGCTGTTTGCAGGAGAGATCAAGATGTTGTGTTCAGCAAGTCCTATAGTATAAATAAACCATGTCATGAAATAATACTCTGTCACTGTACAAATATTTTTCACATTCAAATGTACCTACCATTTTTTTTATCGATGCGTAAGTTTTGTTTTGAGTTTTGACTTTCCTATTTATGCCCTAACTGCACCACCGGCCGCTACAATCTGTTTCTACCTACTAAAATTGAAGTTTTGATGTCTGAAGATGATGATAACACTCGAGACAATCTACCTGCGCCAGGCACCGATCACACACACAATCCCCAGATTGGGAGAGCAAGCCCTTCGAGGAGTACCTCGCCCACAAGGGCCTCACCCCCAACCTCATCCACTACGTGCTGTTCGCGATCGCGGGCGGCACCGCGCGCATGCCCTGCCTGGAGGGCGTGAAGGAGTGCAAGAAGTTCCTGGCCAGCCTCGGCCGCTACGGGAACACGCCCTTCCTGTGGCCGATGTATGGCAGTGGCGAGCTGCCGCAGTGCTTCTGCAGGTTAGTGGCGTAATCGTGTATCTATTTTCGGGGTCGCGAGAGAGTGAAGGACAGCACGCGCGTTACATGCCTCTGTCCATCACCTTCCACGTCAAAACCCTCAAAATATTTGTAATTCTTAATGTCTTTATTGCATGTAACATAACACATAAATAACATAACAAGCATCACGACTTTTCCCATACGGGTTGGCAGAGGCACAACTCTCTATTATCTGTCTGTGAACTGTGAATTCCCACTTAATTGTTTCAATACTCCGTAATACAACTATAACTACACATTACTGCACACAAATAATTGAGATAACAAGAAGTTCAGAAAATAGTGTACAAAGGCGAGCTAATAAGAGATCTCTTCCAGTAAATTACGTTCCGATGAGAGAGAATTAATTGGTTGCGGATGGTCCGGTACTGTTATTAATATCTATCTATATACAACCTCCTTGACCTGTTTCTGAGTAAAGACCCGTGAAATGAAACGTTAAGCAGGCTTTCTCTTCAGGACGCCATTTATTAATAATACTAGAGCGTACATTCGCGGAAATGAAGGGCCGCGTAATAAATGAGCCACGCACGGAAATACCGGTGGTGACTCACTGCAAACGATTTTACAGTACCGTCTCAAACAAAGGGCCAATAAGCGGCATCAACAAATAACTGTTTGTTTTATTTAGCAAAAGCGACGCGAGTGACCCAGATACGCATTGACGAGCCCGCGCAGTGAATCAACACTCCTTTCTAATGTTGCATGCTGCAATTTCATTTCGACGTCTGTATGCAAGGCTTAATTGGGACAGCCAAATTTGGTTTTATGCATCTGAATGTGCAGCGACATGATTGAGTCTGGCCTTACACTAGGATACCCTGCATGCTTATGGCCAAAAATATGACCACACCTAGGTATAGAAGTTAAAGCGTGTATTTGCAGACATTTAGACACATTCTACAGAATAACTGGCTAACTAAGCAGTTGCGCAACTGTGCTTGCCACCTCGTATGAGTATGAGATAAATATAGTTTAAAAAAAACTAAAAAACACGCTTTTAAAGAACATCGAACTAAAAAGTTAAAAATAATTTTTAAAATAAGCTTAAAACAATAATGAACGAAAAATACTAGTATTATTGTGAAAAAAGCGTGGGCGCTTTGTAACATATTTTTCGTATATCGAGCGCCCACGCTTTTTTCACAATAATACTAGTATTTTTCGTTCATTATTGTTTTAAGCTTATTTTAAAAATTATTTTTAACTTTTTAGTTCGATGTTCTTTAAAAGCGTGTTTTTTAGTTTTTTAAAACTATATTTATTTTTTACTTTTTAGTTTAATGTTCTTTCTTAAGAAACGGCTACCATATCTGTAGATGACCGACGTGCTGTAAACACCTGAAAAATGGAATGGAAAATTTTCATCGAATTATTGCATTGTCATCGGTCCTTGAGACGTGTGCAAAGTTTCAAGTTGATCAGACTTCTAGAAACCGGTGAAAATTAAGCGCAAAGATTCCGTTACATACATACATACAACCCAAGCTAATAAAAGCGTGTTAAAAAGACGTGACGCTATGTTCCGCGTGCAACAAATTCGTCGTGAGGCTGCTCGCTCTGTGTAGAACCGCCACACAAAGGTGTCTTTGAGCAACACAAAACATCGACTTTCGGTGGCTTGGCCGCTTCGTCGCTTGCCTGAAAAATCGCGCGCGCTTGCCTCGGCCGTGGCACGCCCTCACAGGCTTCCCGCGTAAAATGCCACAAGAGGCTGCTCACTCCATATGGTTCCGTCTCATCACTATTTGCATTGCAGACTGTGCGCAGTATTCGGCGGCGTATATTGCCTGAACCGGCCCATCGACAAGGTCTCCACTCGCACCACTGACGAAGGCAAAACAGTGGTGGAGGTGACCAGCAAGAGCAAGACGCTGACTTGCGACCACCTCGTCATCGGCGTCAATGAGTGCCCGAAGGAGCTGCTGTCCACCGAGCCGGCTGAGGGCTGCGACATATCTAAGGTACGCGTAACAGAACATTTACATACAATACATACTAGCTCTTCCAGAAAAATACCCAGATGTTTTGTTCTGTTTTCAAGCTTTTGAACTTTACTAGGACCCCTTCAGTCAAGAGATTGTCATTCTCCTGGCTGAAAAGGAAAAAAAAATGACATTAAAATTAGGGGAAATCAAGTTCTCATCCCCTTGCTATAGACATTAATTGACGTCTTGGTACCCACTGTCAAAGGCAAGGACTCTTCTGTCCTCTAGCGAAGGGGTGTGTGAAATAATAACTGGCCAAGTGCGAGTCGGACTCGCGCACGAAGGGTTCCGTACCATTATCTATAAAAAACCGCAAAAAAAAACACGTTAGTTGTATGAGAGCCCCCCTTAATATTGAATTTGTTTTTTAGTATTTGTTGTTATAGCGGCAACAGAAATACATCATCTGTGAAAATTTCAACTGTCTAGCTACCACAGTTCATGAGATACAGCCTGGTGACAGACAGACAGACAGACAGACAGTCAGACAGACAGACAGACATACAGACAGACAGACAGACAGACAGACAGACAGACAGACGGACGGACGGACGGACGGACGGACGGACAGCGAAGTCTCAGTAATAGGGTCCCGTTTGGAACCCTTCGGGTACGGAACCCTAAAAATAGCAGGCCGTGGATTTTGGGCGGATGGTTGTGTACATATAGTAGACACTTTGCTTCTGGTCCCAAGATACCATGTGACGTGGAAGCCAGAAACGTGGAAGTCACGAACATCCAAGACCTGGGCATATATTTCCTGATCTTCTATCTCCCCAAGCTTCACACCACAGAGGTCTCAGACATAGCCACAACCGCAAGCTTCACACCACAGAGGTCTCAGACATAGCCACAACCGCAAGCTTCACACCACAGAGGTCTCAGACATAGCCACAACCGCAAGCTTCACACCACAGAGGTCTCAGAAAAGAAAAACAAAAAAACCCAGGTCTTGGATGTTTACATATTTGTAATGTCGCTGCTTCTGGTTCCCACGGCACAGGGTATCCTAGTGCGGGGCCAGACGCAATGTACGTGCCTGTATGTAAATGTTTATATGTTGAATCCCCAAGGCGGTGGTGATCTCGAACGGCAGCATCCTCGCGAGCGAGAAGGAGCCGCTGACGCTGCTGCGGTTCCCCCCACTCGCGGAGGGGGGGCACGTGGTGACAGTGCTGGAGGTCGGACCCGCCACCGGCTCCTGCCCGAAGGGATTGTGTGAGTGCTACTTCTTAACCTATATATACTCAAAGCCGCTTATTAATAAAAAATTGGTTGTCTGTAAAGTCGGGTTACGGACGATAATTTTACGTGATAATGTAATAAGAAGCTAAATTAAACCTCGGGGAATTACGCAACCTCAACACTTACTACTAAAATGTAAACAAAATAGAAAACATAAATGTAAGCCGCTGTGGGTTTGAACTCAGGACCCTCCGCGCTGTTGAGTCTTGACTAATACGGCTCGGCCACCTGCCTAGTTACTACCTGCGACGAAAATAGCTATGCTAATAGCTAATACATCAGGTGGAATGCGACACTTTTTTGAACATGCTGCCGGTGTTTCATCGATTTATAAGACGTTATCACGTCAAAAAGTTACTCTGGGTGTAACTACGGCATCGGGTACACGTTGGTAACTCCGTACTTTATAGTTTTGCCGTTACCTCGCCTTAAAGCTCGTAGCTCTCAGTGCGACTATTATGATCGTGAGTTAACACTAAACTCGAGTAAAGTAAAGAGAGTTTCCAAATACTTCTGTATTTAATTTACTTTTTTTCAAGCTTTTTTATCGGCCAAATAATATCTAAGAGCTGTCGAATTTACGTTACTGAAAAATTCTGTTACCATTCCACCTACGCTGCATGCAAATTCATGTTTAAACTACGCTAAACGTCTAAAAGCTGTTCTTGGTGAGTTTTTGTCACTGTTTTTTCCTTCAGTATTTTTGGCGCACGTGCATTGAGGTTTTTATCGTTGAGTTAAATGGAAATTGTGACTGGATGACTCACTCTTGATTAAAAAAGCTGACCTTAACATTGAGTGGAACTGCCGGTGTATTCAGTAGATATTTTTTGCATGAAGTGCGTTGAAGTTCAGATGGTTCCTTCTTCCTGGACAGCTATCACGCTTTTCAATTAAATGAGTTCAAATACCTATTTTAAAATTCTATTACGGAATAGATCGTGTCTTAAAATTAAAATAGACTCGTGAATGATGAATGGTATGAACAGGAACACACAAGAGCCCCCTAGTGGGTCGGAGAGGAACTGAAAAGAGAAAGATTATTTCTTGTTTCACTAACCTACTAACCACGGTATTGAGAAAAAAAAATATACTTCTTGACAGCTGCTTAACCTTAACCCCTCCATGGTGGTCCCCAGAGAGCCAGTGATTTTCAACTAGTGTTGCTGAAAAATAGATAGTTTTGCTATCGATTGTTGAACGCTAAAATCATCTACACTATCGATAGGACAATCGATAGTATCGATATCTCTGTCAGTGTAATACTATCGGTAAACAACAATACTATCGATAGTTTCGATCGCTGCCGACCATTAAGCTATCGATAGTATCGATACTATCGATAGTCTATTCAATTTTGAAGAGCAATACTATCGATACAATCGAAAGTTCATTGATTGGTAGCGATCGAAATTATCGATAGTATTGCTGTTTACCGATAGTACTGCGGCGGATATTATCGTGTTTTCTTCAACTATCGATAGACAATCGATATTGGCCTATCGAGCGGCAACACTATTTTAAACCTATCAGCTAGAGCAGATGGCCCAAATGGTAATTTGTACTGAGAGCCCTATACCCCTGCTGAGGGGTGACGGCATGAGACGATGATGAATTGATGATTGATGGCTTTGTAATAAACTGGCTGCCATCGAGGCGTTAATCGTTTGAAGACGCTAACTTTCTTATTACCCGACTACCAGCGACGCCAAAAGGAGGGTTATGTTTTTAAGATGTAGTATGTATGTTCATTTGTTCCACCAGAACATATGAACTAATTATCAGAATGTGACAAATGAGGTATCATTAGAAGCGTCTTGATCGTCCACTTAACATAGGATATATCACGTCACACTAAATTCGAAAAATGAAAAGTCAGCGTGTAGTTTTAGTATTTGAGTTTTAGTTTTTGAACTTATTACTTGTTTTGTGTATCGAAGTGGCCGGTGTAATGTTTGACAATATATTGTGACTGGCTGTTCGAACTTGCAGTCGTGGTGTACCTGATCACGGAGAAGACGACGGACGCGGAGCGCGACCTGCTGCCCTACGCGGAGAAGATCTTCGACATGAGCGGCGGCGAACAGGCCGCCGAGGGAGACAAGCCTAAGGTACTAAGAGCGAAATTTTACCATCGAAAGAGTAACTTTTACGCGTGAGTATCTTCTACTTTTTCATATACACCAGATCAGGGCCCGAATTCTACTACTCACAAGCATACGACAAGCCTGGCACAAACTTCAATACGAGGTATTTGGTATTCTACTAAAACCGGAATTCAATTCACAAGCTCCAGCGTGAAGCCAGCGTACTTACAGAGTACGTTTTGGTCAGTAGAATACGAAGTACGCTGGCTTCACGTTGGCGCTTGTGAATTGGATTCCGTATCTCGTATTGAAGTTTGTGCCAGGCTTGTCGTATGCTTGCGAACTTAGTAGAATTCGGGTCCAGATCACCTCATTTTGAACTGTCATTGTCATACAAATTATCCCCGGGATAGTTATTCTCATATAACTTTTTGTTGGTAACCAGCCTAACTGGACTCTTATACCCGTTTTCACCAACCATAGGACACGCCTTAATCAGATGCCTAAATATTTAGGAGGTGCCTAGAGCGTACGATACGTTTCACCACAGGGTGCACATCCCATACAAATTAGAATTAGTAACAGAACACGGTTACCTACTCTGTCGAAAAGAATTTTATTTTATTTTATTTGGGACATCATCAGCACATAAACAAACAAATTACAAAGAGCATAGATACATAATGAAAGCCATTATCAGATATCCACAAAAATACAATTTAGATCGAGAATGACAACTTCATAAAAAAAAAACATTTTTACTAGCGCCACCTAGTGGGTAGTAGTGGTAGCCTTAGCTCTTTGATGGCGGATGACAGGTCCGTAGTACCAACTTTTCCCACCTGAACAGCTAAGTTGGTGGCTCTGTAAAATACGTCCATGCTTGAGGGTTAGACTGCCACAGACCAGAGAGATGTTTCAAACGTATAAATAACCTCCTTTTTCGTTGTCGGAGGATAAAATCAAGGATACAGTTAGCGTTGATTTGTTCCTCGTTAGCACTACCCATGGAGGCCGTGCAGGACTGTAAAAAAAATGTCATTCCTGTGGAGGTAAGCAACTTCTCTCCCTAACTAAGCGCACTTTAGGTCTGCACGTATAACGTTTTTTTTACATTTTCATATAGGCACATAAATTGCTTCTGGCATATACCCTGTGTCGTGGGAACCAGAAACAACGATGTCACAGACCTGAGGTGTATTTTTGTTCCTCCCCAGCCGGGGATCGAACCCGGGACCTCTAGCTTGGGAAGCATAGCCCCGACAACACCGTCACGTATAACTCGTTCCCCCGCAGTGCCTGTGGTCGCTGTTCTACAACGTGAAGGACAGCTCCGCGCCGGCGGCCGTCGCCTGCGCGGACAGCCTGCACGTTTGCTCGGGGCCCGACGCGCAGCTCGACTTCGATCGCGCCGTGCACCAGGTACGGGAGCTCACATCTCTCTTATAGGGCTTCCACACTCAGCTCCTTATCCTGCTGCTCGTCCTCGTCCTGCCGCGAGTACTCGCGGAGTGGTGTGGACGCGCATTTCTTTAAATATTCGCGAAGTATAGATGCGCGTCCACACGTAATCCAATGCTCCGCACTAGGTAACAAACCTTTTCCTTTGAATCGCGCCAAAAAGCCGACAAGGCGGCAGCGCGAGGACGGTTAGCAGGAGCGGGACGATTTACGTGGCCACACCACTTCCCTGCCTCCTTCCCTCGTCACTCGCCACGCTACTCGACGAGTAATGTAGACGCGACATTAGCGGTTTCGCACTACGTCCGAATCCGATCCGAACCAGTGGAAATACGGAACGGAGTAGTCGTCGTACAGATCCCGTCATGTAATAATCAAAATAAATAATAGTATGTTCAGTTTATGGTTGTACACACATGACCTATGGTCTACCCCTGTTTAATTATTAACCTCTCTCATCAGAACTTGGTTTGCTGGAAGAGATCTCTTTTTAGAGATAAGCTCGTCTTTGTACACAATTTTATGTACTTTTGTTTTATTTCAACTAATTGTGTGCAATAAAGAAATTATGAATTATGAAATAATCTCCGAGTTTATTATTATTATTAGGATCGGATTCGGATCGGACACAATGCGAAACAGCTGGTAAGCTTACACTAGCAACTAAAATGCGTAACGAGAAATTATGAAGTAACGCCACTCATGGCTGCATCAAGCAATTTACGGCAATGGCAACAATAGCTATTGAAGCTCAACCCGCCAAACCACACTGAGCACTCAGAAGCAATATTGCGGAAACATAACCGCAATTTGTGGAAGTTACACTTGTCGGGCAATTATTGCTCGAAAAACTGCCCGTGTGCCGTGGATTTTACCAACAAAAAGTTTTACCGAGAATAACTATCCCGGGGATAACTTGTATGACAAATGACAGTTCAAAATTAGTTGATCTGATCTAGGTGTCACTGGTGTCTATGAAAAAGTAGAAGATACTCTGTAGTAAAAGTTACTCTTTCGTTGGTAAAATCCGGGCTAAGTGTACCTTCTATGCGAGAAAGAGAGGTCAAAAAGTCAAAACTTCTATTATAAACAACAGTAGTTTTTCGCCTCTTCTAAATATTGGACGACTCGGTTTAGGAGTAGAAACTCCTACACAACTCGTTTCTGTATCTCCCAAGCGTGATTCTGTGTCTCCCGACTCCCGACATACATTTCCAAACTTTCCATTTCAAATTACAATCGCCATGACAGCTTGTGTGACATAATCGCGTTCTGCCCCCCTACCGCGCAACCGCTGTCGGCATAGGCATCGTGTTTAAACGCGCAAGAATGAACTTTATCATTATGATAATACGGCAAGTCAAACACGAAGCCGATGCCGACAGCGGCTGCGCGGTAGGGCCCCTGATTGAACAACGCTAATTTGAATCTGGCGGACAGCTTTCAGAACATCAATCCCTTTCAAGCGATCGGAATTGATTTCACAAACACAGATTAGAGTGTTTGAGTGTTTACTCAGCAAGGTCAGGGACTTGCTTACGATAACCTGATAAAGTGTCAATTAAACATGTTTTCGGAACGTTTATCTAATAACTTACATAATTCTTACGTATTTTTGTTTGTCCAAATCTTTCTCCAGAGTACCTACGCTTATGTTATGATTAGTTGCCTAACCCGATGGCTTAAATAACTGTGTGTGTGTAAAATCTATACCGGGCAGGCGGGACATGTTTCTAAGGGTTCCGTTCCCAAAACTCAAACGGTACCAAACACTAAAAGTACCTGAAGCCCTCAAAGTAACCTAACGTTAACCTGTTGAATGTCCGCCTGCACTATTGGATGTTGGCGGCTAGCTCTTTATACTACCGCAGAATAACTAATAGTACTACGTACGAAGGTTCACTCACGAACAAAAGTCAAGTTAAGGGGCAACAAAAAATTTGTCAATGCTACTGCATATGCTCGCATGCGAAATTGAAACTTATCGTGACACGAGCGTTCATATTCCATTAGAAACCGCTGACACGATGCCGATCACGCAGGGTTGCGAATCGCACTCAGTTGTTTTCGGCGTCATTATTTTCACGCGGCTAGCGCGCGCACCGAGAGCCGAGCTGACAAACCGACTGGCGCGTATAGCCGGCCGTAGATCAGCGAAGTGAAACCCCCCTCATTCTACTCTCTATACTCCTAGTTGAAACTCGTAGTTAACCTGTCCTGTGTGTGCGCAGGCGGAGGGTGTGTTCGGGCGCATCTGCCCGGGCGCGGAGTTCCTGCCGCGCGCGCCCGACCCCGAGGAGATCGTGTTCGAGGACGACGCCGCGCCCGGGCCCGAGTTCCGCGCGGACGACGGAGAGGGGGGCGACAAGTAGGGCGGCGGCGGCGAGGGGCGGGAGGGGGGGGGGGCGGTGCAGCACCCGACCGACGGTCGATTGGCGCGTGACAGACGGAACTAATGGGCTCTACTCACGATGCAACCAGCCCCCCTAGACAAGATGCTATTAAAAACGCTATTATCGTTCGCACGAAACGCTAAGAGTATGTTGCGATTTGACAATTAGTCACCAAATGTCAAATCGCATACATTTTGAGATTTCGTTTCTATTTGTTTTCGTGGCGTTATTAACTTTGTCTAGGCGTGCTGGATTGCAATCTGTCGCTGCAACTCATAAGGGTTCTACTCACGTTGCAATCTGTCTCGCGATTTGTTGCTGCAACAGATTGCATCGTGAGTAGGTAGGTTGCAGGTTGCATGCAACAAGTTGCAGCGACAAGTTGCAAGACAGATTGCACTGTGAGTAGAGCCCTAGAATGCAGGTTGCCTTGCAACCGCCAGAGAAGGACAGAACAGGAAGATAGAGAGAGAAATACAAGTTGCAGTAACAACAAATCTCGAGACAGTTTGCATCGTGAGCAGTGGAGCCCTTAACTTCTCATCAGTGGGTAAAAGTAAAAGTAGCCCATTAATGTCCCCACCGAGGGGCACAGGCCTTTACCCGGATACGAGTAAGATTAGTGGGTACTTTATATCAAATACTTTTTTATTGTTATATGCCCGATTCGATCGACACTGACAAATGAAACACGCGCGTGGCGCGTTTCGAGACGAGTCTACAAAGGCCAAAATCGACAGCGTCCACGAGGCTTTCGCTAAACTTGTAACGGTCTCGTAGACGCTGTAATCGATTTTGTCGTGATTCGGAACGGGGGGGTAGGTTAGTTTCGCCAATGACATGAAAATGAAAAAGAAATGTTTTTTTCGGAAATGTTAGTGTTAATTTGTTGCTCGTTAACACTACCCGGGACGGACGTGAAAGGATGTATTTCCTTCGGATGTGAGCAACCTCCCCCTTGATGACAGTCGTTACGATAACTTGCGTAGAACTAGCGCCCCCTGTAAACGTCTCAAGTACCAAAAGACCGTTGGTAGACTGTATCTACCGTGGAAGATGACATGTATCCTATGTCCCACGCAACGAGTGAGGTTGAGTCGGATTAGGAAAGGTTGGGAGTTCTGCAGGATACAGCTGGAATTCGGCTCGCTTCAGAAACACTGATTGTCACGGGTGTAACGGAGCAGCCATATATCAAGGCAAGCCGATTATCGAATTTACAGAAGCTACACTTTTCAAAAGCGTTAACAAAAAATAAAGTAAAGTCTTCACAAAATAAAAGGCCCGTTTTGACAGTTCACGCCCTTGAAGTTTTACCCCTAACGCGTAGGTAATAGAAGCGGTCTTCCTAGGTGCAACTTTAACGCTTTATTACCTACGCATATTAGGGGTTAAAACTTCATGGGCGTGAACTGTCAAAACGGGCCTTTTATTTCGTGAAGACTTTAGTCTTTATTACTCGTCTACTTACGGCCGTGTTCAATAACCTATCTATCCTCAATCTGCAGATAGATAGGGTGAATTTTGATAATAATTTAACTAGTAGGTAATGTGAAAACCGTGGATAGATAGGTTATTGTAAATGGACGTTAGTTGTCTCGAATTTATCTTCGATATTTATAAGATGTCATAATAGTAGTTTATGAAACTGTTGCATAATGAGGGGTTTAATAGTATTCCACGAGAGTTTTAATACCTAGTTATGTGCAGTTTCATATACTACTTTATCTACTCTCATACTGTCTCTCTTACAAAAATCAAAGTTAAAACACAACAATATTTCCACATAAATCAGTGCTTAGACACAACCAACAAAATGTTGTCACGTCACGTTGACGTTTTATTGCCGCCAAAACCCAGCAAATCACAGCGCATGCGCGGAGCATGGGCCACAGTATCAAACCTCAGATCAATGAACCTCATTGTTTAAATCTTCCTGCCTCCAAGTACTTATCAAACACTGAGTGGCTGATTGGTTGTCAACTAAAGCTAAAAAAATAACTTTCCAACGGTACAGACTATCAACACCTTGGCTGTACGGTACGGTTTCAAGACCCTTGCCTTTCCCAAAAAAAGTAGAACTGTTTCGTTATGAAAAAAAGTTTAATAATAAAATTTGTTTTGTTCAGGAAGTAGTGTTTTTTTTTTAACTTTGATTACTGTATTGCAGTTATAAAGTACGTCATTATGAACTCGATTTCAAGTATGTAATTCGAACTTTATGACATGAGAGTAGATAAATGGTAATACGTTTGTGCAATAGACCCGTGTCCGTGTTACACCCGGTGCAATCGAGTGCGCGTCCTGTCAGTATGACTGTAATGGTATAATGGTGTGACTGGAAGTGTTTAGTTTAATACACGCACGGCAGAGGGCGGGAGGCATTCACGCGATTTAGTAAGGCTTTAGCAGGTAGCTTCAGTTTGTCAATAGCTAAGTGACTAACCACACTATGCCGAAGTTACGCGACCGAAGTTCGGCATGATAACGCCTGCAATGCTGTTTGAATACGACACATAATGCCGAAATTACGTTGCGTTATAGCGTACAGCGTAACTTCGGTCGGGCGTAAGTTCAGCGGCAACTTAGTAAGGTAAATACTAGGTAAGTTCGGCACTTTAGGTGTGTCATATCAACCGAATACGCCGGAACTTAAAATCAGCCGCGGAACTTCAGTCGCGTATCTTCGGCATAGTGTGGTTGGACACTAACTGTGGTCCCTTGAATTGAACGTAGTTCACAGACCAAGATTTTTTATTACCAGAATGGATTCTCCATTTCTATATAGAAACATATTATTAATATATATATTATTAATATATATATTTATAATATGTTTTTAATCATGTAAAGAGGCGAATCTTATTTGTTGCACAGTTCAGCCCGATTGTGTTTAGATGTGATAACGGTTAATCTCGATAAGATTTTATGCTTTTTATGATTTGCTTGACTTGTGCATTCCGGCTGGTGCGTTCGGGGTGCACGTATACCCCGGTCAAGTTAACTTGAGACTTGAATCGTCGTTATTACGGCGCTTTTAATACAATTGCATGTTAGCGAAGTCTCAAGTTAAGTCAACCGGGTGTGAATCGGTTATTGAAAAAGGCTATTTTATATACAAGTAAGAAGGTGACACCTGAGAGTTGCATTGGTGTGCGTGCACAGGGCCGGCCAATGGGCTACTTGACAGAGTACACTGACGAAACTTATATAAACATGTCTCACTCTCACATCACAGTTGGTCAAAGTATTTTAAGGATGGAAGCCCTAAACTAAACAAACGCATTTCTAAGGTCTCAACTTCTGGACTGTTTAATTCTAAGCTTAGCATTTTGGATATCAAATTGTCAATGGAATGAAAGAGTACGTTGAGCATGAACTTGCTCTCTAAAACGTCGAAAAGTAGAATAATTAGCTTGGTTATCTTGAAATGTGTCGGCAAGATCAACTCAGAGCGCGGATATGTTTTATTATATAATCGAGGCTGATTTGTTTAATATAAATATGTATGATCTCTTGATATCTACCTACCTACATGTTGTAGGTCAATGTTCCAGTTAAGTCAGTACTTATAAGTATTTTTATAATTACAGTATTGACTATTTATTTGTTTAATTTATTAAGACTTCTTAGCGAAAGGTGTGTGCAATGTATAGTAGTTTTTTTTTTAACATAGCAATAGCGGTCATTGCTCCGCGAGCGAAAATGTATGCGATTTAACTTTTGCCGCCACTGCCGCCGCCGCCGCGGCGTCGTCGGTGGCGGCGAACGTCAAATCGCATACATTTTCGCTCGCGGAGCAATGACCGCTATTGCCATGTTAAAAAAATCTCACATTATAGTCTAGCCGCTGCGAGAATGCGATCCTGACACATCTCAGTTTGGGATGTTATCCCCTTTGTGGGAGTGAGATAGAGTGAAAAGTGGCGCTGGACAGACAGGGACATAGACTGCGTCAGGATCGCATCTCTCAGCGGCCAGAGTATAGACAGAAATGTTTTTTATGAGCAATCAGAAACTCGTAGCTCGGGCTCTAGGGCGCACCAGGCCACCAGCCCTAGGATAGATTTAAGCAAGCACTCTATTATTTTTTTTTATTATTATTTTAGTACTAATAAGCACCTAAAGACATATTTATTATGAATTGATCATAATCATGCTTTTCTGTGCTGCTTGCATTTATGCATTTATAATTCCAATAAAATGTGATTATTAGTATACCATGTTCTTTTAATTATCTTTCCCAGGCTGGATTTTACCAACAAAAAGCTGCTATACGAGAATAACTATCGCGGGGATCACTTGTATGACAAATGAAATGACAGTTCAAAATGAGGTGATCTGATCTAGGTGTCACTGAAATGGTAGAAGATACTCTCTAGTAAAAGTTACTCTTTCGTTGGTAGAATCCAGGCCCAGTGAGTGAAAAATAGACGTAAGACTTTTTCCCAATATTTCCGTCAACGGCAAATAATTTCCCTGCGGGATCGTGTCGTGGACACCGCAGTACCGTGGCGAAAGTATTGTGATACCGAAGATTTCAATAAAATATCTTCATGGAATTTTATTTTAGCTTTTTTCAACCTTCTTCATAAGTACCAGGGCAACAGACTTGCAGGAGGTTAACACGTAATAGTGCTGTAGTGGGTTTCACGTGCTTCTAACGCAGGAGATGCAGGTTCGAATCCCGGTGCTGACCATGTACTAATGACATAAATCAATTGGCTTAAATACGTTGTACGGACGCTCTGACGGTAATGTAAAACATCGTGAGGAAACCTTCATTACTAGCTGCGGCGATGGGCTAGCCCCTTCACGCAAAATGGAGTATTGAATGACTGGCTAAAACCCGGCACAGTTGTGCCTCTGCCACCCCGTATGGGAAAAGGCGTGACGCTGTTAATCTGCTGACCTATTTATGGAAGGTTAACGACGAGAGAAAAAATCGTGTAAATAGTCCGTTGTCCTCCACTTTTTTGGACATCGAAATTATTGTAATAAAAATAATTAACTTTTTATTAATAAAAAGTTATTTAATTAACAAAAGTTATTAAGGTACTTAACTTTAAATTAACAATTTAGATGTCCAAAAAAAGGGGGGGACAACGGGACTACACCAAAAGACGTAATAAATGAATACCTCCTAGCGAACCATTAATAGGATACACTCATCATAATTTTGAAATAAAAGTATACATTTAATATTTAGAATAAAATAAACTCCCTGCCTTTACAGTCTGCTGCCCAGGTGCTTTATGGATATTCCAGGGGACATGGGAATAAATAAAGAAATATATTATCGATTTATTCCGTGGAACACTGCATGGAACTATTGGGGAAAATAGTCTCTTATTGGGTGGATTTTACCAACAAAAAGTTATGCGAAAACATTTATCCCGGGGATAATTTGTATGACAATGATAGTTCAAAATGAGGTCATTCTATGAAAAAGTAGAAGACACTCTTGCTTGAGTAAAAAGTTACTCTTCGTTGGTAAAACTCGCTCAATAGGTCTGCCACAGACCATTCTTCCAAGGAATAGCATGGAAGGCATAGGAAATAAACGATAAAATTAATTAGGAATTAATCTACCCCTTGTTTCATATAAAATATATGAAGGAAAAAAATAATAACCGGTTGTCGCGAGCCATTTTGTTTATTTCTTTAGTAAAAAAAAAATACTTTAAAATTAGTTTGACAGTGGGTACCAACGTCAAAAATTAGACATTCATTGACGTCTTGGTACCCACTGTCAAAATAATTTTAATGTCATTTTTTTTTTATAATTTTAATGTCAATATTGTTCCAAGGACTGGATTGTCCTTACGCTACCCAGCTTTTTTTTTGTGTGTGAGGGGATAAAAAAATCTTTTTAAAGATGCCCGGGAGTCAGACCTCCCTGCTATGTCCGATTCTCCACAATGAGGTCCGGATGAGGTCTCCACCGTGAGGCGGAGACTACATTGAGCGGAACACTCGTATGTGGCATACGGACTAAAAAAACCCCTGTGTGCTGTTGTTGCGTGCAGTTGCGCGTATGCATCACTGTTTCCATGGCCTCGGTTAGACGCAGAGGGCGTTCTACCTACAAGTTATATATAAGTTTCGATAATATATATGGGAGGGGTCTGCCTGCTTTCCCCAGCGACTGTGGCTACTCGAGCGGGCCTCGGCTCGTAGTCAGTGGGAAGCGGCATATCAGGGGGCAGATGGCCTCCGCTGCTATGAGATGATTATATAATGGTTAAACCTATCCTAATCCTAATCCTAAGCCTATCTGCCTAGTGTTGATCGGGGGGGCGGGGCGGGGGAGGGGAGGTTGTCCGTCTGGCGGATCCAGACGGCGATCCCTTTGGATCCAAATTTGGTAGCGGAGGCGCTGGAGGGCTTCCGGGATAACGCCTTCGACGGGTTGGCGCGCCTGAGGGGCGTCGGGGGAGGGGGGAGGAGGTTCTGCCTTGAGAGCTATTGTAATATCATCGTCGGGTTCTAGGAGGACGTCTTTGGGGCGTCTTTTGTAGATATGTTTGGACTGAAGGTCTGGGGAGGGGTCGTAAGAGATGGCCTGAGTGACAAGAGGGTTGGGGTGAGCTGAGGCAGTTTGAAAGAAGCGTTCGGACGCTTCTTTCATAAACTGCTTGACTGTGGGGAGTCTAAAGTCACTATGGAGGTCTAAGGCTACCCAGCGTGATAATATCATAATTAAATTAAACACTTTATTAGTGGTTCAAAATTGTAAAAGAAACATCAAAATTTTCATAACAGGCGTAAGTTTATCTAGAAATAGGTAGGTACATACACTCATAGTGGAATACTGTATCACTGAAAATAAGTACATACATAAACTTTTTCTATTCTAGCGAATTTTATTCAATTTACTCCTGTGACACAGATATAAACCAGATATGAAAATTATTTTTCTTAATATACAGACAACATTTGTTTATCCTTAATTATGTGAATGGTCCAAGATACATCCATAACACAATTACATCAGCGCACTGTAAGTACATCGAAACATGTTCTCAACTGAAGCTCTTATCAATGCATTTAGAATAATCTTTTCTCATATGAGAACAGACCATGAACATTGCCTTCCAACTGTGCAGAGTGCGTTCGCTTCATGAACCTCAGTTCGCCTGAATAGCTCATTGCCTTCAGTGCAGCAACAGAACGTGAGCCGAGGTCTTGGCAGCTGTGTTGCAGTCCGGTCTGCAAGTATGGCAGGAATCGGAGAACAGATCCTTTGTCAACAATGCTGCCACTCACACCTTGAGCAACTCGGTGCTTATCAGTCTCCTTGTGGAAATAGCGACTCATGGCTGATCCCTTACCATCCTTGTTCTCCATTGCCTCCAGACTACCCATTCCTCTGTATTTCTTCAACCTGACACCATCAGAAAAGAAATACTCTCCAGGAGCTTCAGACGTACCGGCTAACATGGAGCCCATCATCACGGTAGATGCTCCGAGGGCGAGAGATTTCACTATATGGCCCACAGACTGAATTCCACCATCAGCAATAACTGGCACATTGAACTGACGAGCATATGATGCCACTTGGTACACAGCAGTGGCTTGAGGACAGCCACATGCCATCACCTCTTGGGTTATACAGATGGAACCACTTCCCATTCCCACTCTTAGGGCATCAACACCAGCTTCAATAAGATTCTTAGCTTGCATTCTGGTCACTACATTGCCTCCAATAACTTGAATGTTGGGATATTCTTTCTTGATGTATTTTACCATTTCTATTTGGTAGATAGAGTTTCCCTGAGAGGAGTCCAAGACAATGACATCTACACCATTGTTGACTAGCAATTTTAGGCGGTCTCTGTCAGATAAGCGAGTCCCTATGGCAGCACCGACTAGGAGTTGTTTGTTGGAGTCTTTGGATGCATTAGGGTAGCTACGAGCCTTCTTCAAGTCAGTTCTGGCAATCAGAGCTATAAGTTGTCCAGCTTCATTAATTATTGGCAGTTTCCCCTTTTTGCTTTTCTCAAGAATGTAATTGGCATCCATCAGAGTGACACCAGACTGTGCAGTGATCATATCATCAATAGGAGTCATAACCTCCTTCAGGCTCAGATGTGGGTCTCCCTCCCTGAAGTCTATATCTCTAGATGTGACAATGCCAATCAGACGTCCACCTAATTTACCATTTTCAGTGATAGGATACCCGGTGAATCCATTCGTCTTTTTGGCTTCCAACACATCAGCTACTGTGTGCTCGGGCCCCATGCACACGGGGTCGCGGATGAAGCCGTGCTTGTACTTCTTCACCTTGTGCACCTCGTTGGCCTGGTACTCGGAGGTGCAGTTGTGGTGGAGGATGCCGATGCCACCGCACAGCGCCATGGCGATGGCCATGTCCGCCTCCGTGACCGTGTCCATGGGCGTCGACACGAGCGGCGCTTTGAGATTGATCTTTTTGGTCAAGGGCGAGGTAAGGTCCACCTCCTCCGCGGTGAAGTCTATGTAGCCGGGCAGCAGCAGGAAGTCGTTGTAGGTGAGTCCTTCACTGGCGGAGAACAGCTGAGACGCCGCGAGACCGTCGCGAAGATCGCCTTCAGCGTTCGACATGTTTTGTTTTCTTTGGCACGTGGCACTCTATTTCCGATCCTAACAACCTGGAACTGTCGAATGAATCTCAGTTTTAAACAACTAAGCCGCTTACTAAGCAGGTCACGTTGTAACAATATCCGTGTAATCCACACGTGGTAACCGCAGACAGGTTTTGGCTTCGCCGTATAGGTTACACTGTTCTTGGTGTTTCAGCTTCTTACACTGTTCTTTACTACATGTACAAAACGAAAGGGACTGTACACTAACAGACCGATGTCCCAAAAATTTAAATTGTTTTAGAAATATTCAGAAAACTCGCGGCATGCTCGGCCGGCCCCTCGATCTTGTTTCTTAATTCTTTCGAATCGCTCGCACAGTCACACAGGCAGGCAGTGGCAGGCAGGCACTAGTGATGTTCCTAATCGATTATAAATAATCGATTAATCGATTATCAAAATAATCGACCATGATCGATTACGAAAATCATAATCGATTATGTAATCGATTATTAAAAATAATCGAGTTTTTTTTAAGCTCTATTAACCGGATTTTGAGAAAAGGTGTTTCTCAAAATATATCTACCGAATAGAGGTTTTCCGGATTTTCCATACGCCCGCCGGCTCGGCGCACCGGCACCGGCACTTAATCACCGTGAGCTTTAGTCCTATTTACCCCCTTTCTAACTCACCAAACCGGTGCCGGCCGGTGCGCCGAGCCGGCGGGAGTATGAATGGTACAAGGCTAATTTGAATAAGTGAATATTAATTGTGATATTTAATATATTTTAACAGTGTTACTTCAGTAAGGAAGTAAATATCTACCTTATTCTTATTGTATGGTTGTGGGAATCGTTATAGTTTGAATTTTATAGCTTGATCGATAACAGATGTCTTTGGGTGGATTTATTGTAGGATTGCTTATCTTGTTCATGGCGTAGAGTAAGGGACAGAGCTAGGGTAAAGGGTACTAATTCCAGCACCCCCCCATTGATTGGCACTCTGGACTTTGAACACAATTATTAAGAATTACCAGATAAGAAAAGTAAAACAAAAATTTCTATTAAATCCACCATTTCGTAAGTGACAACACCAAATTGGTAGTTTTTAGATGAAACTACTGGCAACTATGTGAAAAAATGTTCTTTCCCAACACGTCTCTGTGTGGTGCGGATTGTTGAAATCGTTACGATTTTTGTTAAGAAACAGGTGAGTGTTGAAGCCTTTTTACTTGTTATTTTGGAAGTTTAGATGCGAGTTAATGGTTTTGTTGTTATTATATGAGTCAAGTTATGATATTAAGCAGTTTGTTATTGTATTTCAACGCCTAAAATCAGTTTTAATTGGGGCCAATCATTGTAACCTTAAGTTTCTATGAAGGTGCAGTTCATTGGCACCGGGGCTAATGATTGTTAAAACTATTTCAGAATTTTTAATTGCAATTAGTACCTAAATTAATTGCGACGAATGAGTTGTTTAAAAGTATGCACTCAAAACTGTCATCAGCCCTCTGTAAACAAATGATGGCACTGCTAATCATTGTAATTTTTGACCATTGGCACTGCTGATGATTGTATTCTAAGTGGGGCCAATCAATGTACTGAGTTTTTACGATTATGCTTTTATCTAGTAGTGATGTGCACATTTTATATTTTATTTTATTAAAAGTTTGGAAAGGTTAGAGCTGGGTATTTTCACCAAAAATATTAAAATAAGCTTTATGTTACCTAATAGTTAAACTATGTTGTTGTTTTTAATAATAATATTTCGATGTAGATTTCGATGTTTTTAAGGGATATGGGTGCAAACATTCAAGAATGTAATTCATAAAGTTCTATGTATTTTATTTTATTTTCCATCACTATTACTCAATGGAGTACATTCATTGGCACCTCACGTGTATAATGATTGGCATGCCAATCTTTATACTTATTATAGGGCTAATCATTGTGCTGAAGGGGCCAATGAATGTACTTTTGGGTAATTTTTCACTATTATGTGAATTGATGAATTAAAATTAGATTTTAGAAAGATAAATCAGGTTTTATTAGGTTCTTAGATCCCTATACTAGTAGAAAACACAACATCATGATAGTTTCAATAGCTAACTACATAGATATTGAACCTCAAACATGAGATTTTCCTTAAGGTGCCAATCATTGTACTGCTTACCCTATATGCGCTGTATATAGCTTCGTCCCTTACTTAACGCTATAAAAAAGATAAGCATTTCTACAATAAATCCACCCAAAGACATCTGTCATTGATCAAGCTATAAAATTCAAACTATAAGACTTATTATTTTATCTAGTTAGGCCATTGCCATTTTGATATTCTAAAAATATATATAGCATAGTATAGCAAAGTATTTTAAAGATCTCATTAGTCTTCTATGAAAGTGTTATATACTCATGTTAAAGTATTTATTAGTAAAAAAAAGCAAGTACAAAGTATTTTGTATTTCTAAAATACTGAGCGAGTGACTGACTCCATTTAAAAATGACTGTGATGTTCCTTAGTTTTCTTAGCTGTTTGAAGATTCTATTAGCACTGTGTTTTAATATTTTATGTTATGTTTATATTTAAATTTGATGCTGATTTCAAAAGTGAATATTATTTTTTCTATTTAGTTATGTTCTAAAAGTTTCACTTCAGTAAGAAAGAATAGCTCAGTGTAGTTTAAAATTAATATATCCACCTTATTGTATGGTTGTGAGAATTGTTAAGACTTAATATTTTTTCTAGTTAGGCCATAGCTAATATTGATACACAATAGTAATTATTTTGTATGTCTAAAATACTCAGCGAGTGACTGACTCCATTTAAAAATGACTGAAATGTTTCTTAGTTTTCTTAGCTGTTTGAAGATTCTATTAGCACTGTGTTTTAGTAATTTATGTTATGTTTATATTTAAATTTGATGCTAATGAATGACCCAAGGCTAATGTCATTTCAAAAGTGACTATTATTTTTTATATTTAATATGTTCTAAAAGTTTTACTTCGTAAAGTAAAAGTAAGTAAATAGCTCAGTGTAGTTTAAAATTAATATACCGACCTTATTGAATGGTTGTGAGAATTGTTAAGAGTTAATATTTTATCTAGTTAGGCCATAACTAATATTAATACTCAATAGTAATAGACCTAATTGTTATTGATTGTATATTTGATAATCTAGAGATCTCATTTATGAAAGTATTTATCCATATTCTTGTGTGTAAGTATTTATTAGTAAAATAAAAAGCAAGTACAAACTTATCTTTGTTGTTTGTCTTGTTACTGGTGATTCTAAAATATTTTGTTCGAATAGGAAATGATAATTTTAATCCCGAAATCATGAAACAGAGGGTTAGGTGCTGAATATTACAGGCCTCGTATGGTTTTATCATAATCGATTAATAATCGATTATTAATCGATTAATCGATTACGCATCAGATGGCATAATCGATTGATCGATTATGAATATAATCGAATCGGCACATCACTAGCAGGCACCCACCAGCAGACGGCAGATCTCTCGCTCGCTCGCTCGCACGCGCTTGCTTGCTGAACTTGTCAAAAATGACAACTGCGACAGCTGACTGACCCCCTGTTCCGAGTCACGCCAAAATCTATTACAGCGTCTACGAAGCCGTTCCATCCAGTCAGTTTTGGCGATGCAAAACGATGGCATCGTCGTAGACGCTGTTTTCGATTATGGCGCTAACGGCGCGATGTCACGGAACGCGACCAGGAGCATGATTCTCGCGCATTCGATATCTAGGTACACCTTTATCGAGTGATGTCGTATGGGAATCTGTCAATATCCGTATATCGAAGGCGCGAGAATCATGCTTCCTGTCCTGACAGGGAGCATCACGGGTCGCGTTCCGTGACATCGCCGTAAGCGCCATAATCGATTACATACTAATGCTACGTTCATAACCGATGCATTTATTTCGCTGATTTTATAACATAAAAATATTTTTTTTATGCATTGCACTGGTTGTCTGGTTGAACGCCGAAAGAACATCGAAGTTCTGTTAACAACAAAATTAATGCGCCCATCCAAACTCGATGAGTTTACTTAGTAGAATCCCAGGGTTCCTACATCCGAGAAGTTCATTCTGCTCCGGATCCGGCTCGCTCGCCACGCCATCGCCAGTCGCCACACTGCTCGTTCGCATCATCACGCGCGCAGAATAATCTTCCGCTTCCAGAAAAAAGAAAGAAAACAAGTACTTCCGGTTCCGGATTTTAGTAATGCTATTCAACATTAGATAGCGCAACAATACCTCCGTTTCCGGTTAAAATAAAGAAAACAATAACATCCGGTTCCGAATGGTTAGTAATGCTACTCCACACTAGATGGCGTGTAACGTCATTAACGTTTCCGGTAAACAAAAGGAGAACAATTACTTCCGGTTCCGGATTGTTAGTAATGCTACTCAACACCAGATAGCGTAACTATACTTTCGTTTCTGATAAAAAGATAGAAACATACACACTTTCGGTTGGTTCCGGATTGTTGGTAATCTACTATATATAAAAATAAGTCGGGTTTTCCTTCCTGACGCTATGACTCCAGAACGCACGAACCGATTTCCATGGTTTTGCATTCGTTGGAAAAGTCTCGGGCTGCGTGAGGTTTATAGCAAAGAAAATTCAGGAAAACATTCTACAGAAAAACGGGAAAATCTTTTTTCACATACAGCGCCATCTCTGATACATAGCATGTACTACAATTTCAACAGCAGGCTGGTAAGTTGAACTGTATAAGTAAATTAGATAGAGATTCGCACATTCTTAGATTAGATTAGAGATTCGCACATTCTTCATTATCTTTTCAATATATTGAAAAATCCGCGCTATCCTAACTACCTTCGAGACCGTTTTGAGTATCTCTTTTCGGGAGATCGGCTTCGTAGATCTCACGCTGTCTCACTTTTGGCCACTCCTCGGCATAACACCGCTGCGTATGAGCACTCTTTCAGGTTGCGAGCGGTCCGGCTTTGGAACGAACTTCCTTGCACTATTAGAGACAGTCCTACCCTTTTCTCTTTCAAGAAACGTATTAAAGAGCACTACCTCTCTCTTTCGTAAAAGTTATTGTATGTATATATTTATTATATGTAAAGTGTATGTAGTATATCAGTATGTATAAGTAGTAGTAGTTCTTCTGTATTTAGTATTTGCTCGTTTATATTTTATTTAAACTTGTTATTGTGCACTGCCTACCCTTTCATTATATAATTTTTCCTTTCACGCCTGGTTTGCTGGAAGAGATCTCTTTTTAGAGATAAGCTCGCCTTTGTACATGTGTTTTCTTTTAATGTAACTGTTTAAATTATTGTGTGCAATAAAGAATTGTGAAATTATGTGGATCGTGCATTTGAGGTTAAATTCACCACTCTGTCCATAGTCCAAAATGCCTCGAGGACGACGTGCGAATATCGGCCGACGCACAAGACATGCAAGCCAGCAACAAGTGTATTCACAGAACTTAAGCGAAAAAATACAAAATAAAATAAGAGAAATTGCCCGATTGAGACAACGCGTGAGCACACGAAGATCATTGGCATCATACAATCGCTTGGCATTCCAATATGATCCCACTGCGAACTACAGTGATGATGAAAATTTAGATATTGGACCAATGACGACTATATGCCGATATTGCAATGCGTTAAAGTTTGAAAAGAGAAACGGCTGGATTGTGCTGCGCAAGTGGAAAAGTCAAACTGGATCCACTACTTACACCACCACAGCCACTGAAACCATTGTTCGATGGAAGTGATCCCGATTCCAGCCATTTTCTTCAACACATCCTTGAATACAATAACTGCTTTCGCATGACTTCGTTTGGAGCTAATATCATTCGAGAAGGCGGCTTCATGCCGACTTGCAAGGTAAAAGATACAACACACATGGCCAATCACTCACACCAACACAATGAATTGCAACACATAACAACTACATATACACCACACACTACACCATCACACGATCAGAAGTTACACCGTATTCATCAACAAATGATAGTTTGCAATTACAGATACAAGGACAAATATATCATTTGCATGGTTCAATGGTGCCAACACTAGATGAACCGCATCAATTTCTGCAAATATATTTCATTTCGTCGATGGTGGATCAGCTGAATGTGCGGTGCAATATACAGGGAACACAACCGTTAAAGAGACGAATTATTGAACAGTTGCAAGCATTTTTGAAGTAAAACTTCTTAGGGCACGGGGGTAAAATTTATTTAACCTCTCAACTGTGGGTTATTCATATATTTGCTTTTCAATTGCTACTAGCCGGGTGCTATCACGAGTGGCTAAGAAATGTAACGGAAATTCGAAACGGTGACGTCAGGGTCGGCTGAAGACTTTTAAAACCGCAACTATTTTCAATACGGTTTTTAACTAATCAGATAAGATAATAATACATTCGTACAATAAAGAATGTTAATTAGTGAGAGAAAAACCTGATGAAACGTTAACAAATAAAAAATATTTTAAGCATTCTTCCACGAGTTCTTGATTTCCGGTATGGCCAAGATATCGCCGCCGCCGCCGCCGCCGCTGGCTGGGACAAACAAAACCAACTAGCATGACTCAAACTACTTCGTTCAACCTCTTTTTTGGAACCGGAACTTATGTTTGACAGCTGTGCGATGCGATCCATACAGTTTGTAAGAAAAGAGTTTCATCAATGTCACACGGGTCGATATGGATTTCTAAAACAAGCAAAGCAATGCATACATTTGAGCGAGACGGCTTAAAGACGTGACGTCAGATGGTATATAATCTGAGCGAGATGCAAATAGTAGTGACACTATTGAATGAGTTAAGTATATCACCACGAGCGCGACAAATTGTGGATAAGGAATGGTGGGAAATAAATGACATGACGTATTAAAAGTAAGTACAAGTATAAAATAATTTCAAATAATCGGACGTCTGAAACTTAAAAGTAACTTGAAGCAGAGATTGGATCTCAAAATTGGAAATTTAAATCTCTTTTAGTATAGGTAGGTATAGGTGTATAGTATAGGTACCACTTAATGATCTAGCTACAGAAGTTTTACTTCTAACACGTGTACGGTGCTACACGCGTATTTTTTATTTAACGCTAATAATGCTGTGGTTAATATGTTCAAAACAGCATTGGAACGAATGCCATCGGATACGCACAAATTTGTCATAAGAGCGGATTGTACCCCAACAGGTGAACATGTGCGAAGATTCAATGCACCCACCGTTAATGATGTTGCTGCAATTATTGTTGGCGATCCAACTAAATCGCGAGACTGTCGTTCAGCGAAGAAGCAATATCATGCATCGTGTAAACGAGACACATCGTTTGTACGATGCGTTACAATATCCAATCATTTAGTCAAGGGCAAGACGGATACGACATCACGTCGAAGAAGACAAAATGTATCAAATTCTGTTTACCGAATGTGCGGCAGGTGGACACGAGTGTAAGCATAGGAACGGAAAGACTAGACCTCGTTGAAGAAACAATTTTCCTTGGAATCACTATAGACTCGAAACTTCAATGGGGTCCTCATGTAACTAGTCTCTCACGAAGACTTAGCTCAGCTGCTTATGCGGTCAGGCAAATCAGACACATCACAGATGTAGGAACTGCCAGATTGGTTTACTTTAGTTATTTCCATAGTATTATGTCTTACGGAATACTGCTTTGGGGGAGAGCGGCAGATATAAACACAATATTTGTCTTACAAAAAAGGGCCATTCGGGCTATCTATCAACTAGATGCTAGGCAATCACTAAGGGACAAATTCAAAAATATCAATATACTTACTGTTACCTGTCAATACATTTATGAAAATATCATGTATACCAGAAAAAACATAGGTTTATTTAAGACTTTAGGTCATAATCATAGTATTAGCACTAGAAATAGAAATAAGATTGCTATGCCCGCGTTCAGACTCAGTAAGGTTGCTCACTCTTTTATGGGAGTATGTGTTAGTTTTTATAATAATTGAAACAAAAAGTAAACTTTAGAAAAAACCGACTTCCACACCCTATTTGATTACATTGAGTTTAATACAAACTGTAACCCCTTGTCCCCCCCCCCCCCCCCCCCCTTGGGGAATTAATTTTGTCAAATCCCACATCAGTGCTGCCCCACGCTACTAAGGAACCCCTGTACAAAGTTTCATGGCTCTAGGTCCACCGGTTTAGGCTATGCGTTGCCTGCCCGTCAGCCACGCATTGTATTTGTACCTAGTATTGAGCAGATCTGGTGGCCATATGTGGTCTTCATCAGCAGTTCCGCATCACAATATTATGCTTACCATGTGCATTTGCACGAGTTATTATGAAAAACACAAAAATCACTATAGGTCTGCCTATAATATTTGAAGAGTTCCCTCGATTTCTCCAGGATCCCATCATCAGATCCTGACCTGGTGTCAATGGGACCAATGGGAAGGTAAACCCTTTCAAACAAAAAAATAATTTTCCAAATCGGTCCATCCGTCTAGGCGCTATCGGGGAACATACATAAAAAAAAAAAAAAAAAAAAACAAATATCCGGACGAATTGTAAACCTCCTCCTTTGGGAAGTCGGTTAATAAAATACCTAATGAAGCAACGGACCTACCAGAAAGGAGGTTCAAAAACTATGTCAAAAACGGCCTATTGAAGAAGTCATATTACAGTGTAAAAGAATATTTAGATGACAAAACTGCATGGTCTTTACCATCTCAGCGCACAGAAATCCAAAGAGGGGCGATGGACTGAGTCAGTACGTCTCTCCTCGGTGTATTTCCTTAGACTTAAGTAGAAATACATAACATTGTATTTTTAAGGCTCTGATATTTTAAAAGAGGTACGGGGGAGGTTTCTTGCCCTTCTTTGCTCCATCCCTAAGCCCACAACTTCCGAACGGGCGGTAGTATACAAAAATATTAATATTATATTGACGTTGACTAAGTAATATGTATGATTTTATGGTCAATAAAAATTTTGAACTTTGAACTTTTGAACGTTGAAGATGGTCGATCCAATTACAGGTACAATATTCACACACTAATTATTGCTATTATTGGTTTCCATTAACAATTCATTTAATTTTGCATTTTCAGGCGTATCAACGAATAAAAATCTAAGGGCAATGAATTACTATGCGTGGGTGAATTTTTGTTTTAGCTTTTTTGGATGTCCACGTCTTATTGGAACAAAACCACTGAAGAAAACTCCTAATTTACTTTATATTGTTTTTCTAGACACCCAAGTATGATATTAAAACTAAAAACATTATGTGTAGGCATACCTAAATCCTGAGAAATCCACGTACGAAAGTTGAAAATCACCGATTACGAGCGCTGGGAGGCTTGTCTCCCGCGCGTTTCGGGTCAAACAAGCTTCGATAAGTTTCTGACGGAACACAGTATGAAAACGATTTATACCTAATCGGAAAGGATATCACTCCACGCACACCTTCAAACAATAAAAGCAGTTACGTATAATAGTATTTTGTTAAACAAAAGGTCGCGACATGTTTGTCCCACTCTGAACCGTGCTTCTCATGCCTCCCAATAAGTATTGCTATCTCATTAGGGGCACAAACTAGCGTCCTGTCGCTTACGCATGTTAAAACAGGTTAGTTGTGCGTGCGAATGCACAGGAAGTGAACGTGGAGAATAAACTTTTTGGCAGTCAAAGAGGTATGTTTTTCACGCGATGTACTTTGGTACGCCGGTCGGGTTATTTCCGTGGCTCATTTTTTGAGTACTTATAATACGACTTGCATTATGTCATTCCATTTTCTAGGTAGCAATAATGACGGAGCTCTAATTTTAAAATGATTTTTTGTAATTCAGACAGTAGTTTAATAAATGAGATCAAAACACTATTTTGCCGTCAGTTCTGTGGCATCATTTCCGTGGTCATTTTTACCACAGAACTGACGGTCGTGCCACGGAAATGACTGAATAGTTTTATTAAACGAAATCCTTACAAAACTTTTCCTAAACGGAGTGGCAGAAGCTCAGATGGGTCTCACTCAACACTTAATTTTTACACCACTTTGTTATATTATTTATCAGAGGTAATTATATCAAAATGTATGGCTTACTTTATGTTATATTTTTGCCTATTTAAGTTTTGCAGGCGCTCATTCAAACACTGAATATAATAATTATGAAATATGATACAGATGTGTAAAAAAGAATCAAAAGATGATTTTTGTTTAATTTATCTTCATCCTTGGCCCTCACGCATTGTAAACACATACACAGCCGTAGCGCCGCAGATGTTGTTTCTCTCTCTACCATTCGAGAAGTCCCGGATTCGAACCCCGGCTTGGATGTGATATGTAATAATATCCTTCCTTACTAATTAAAAACTGTCGAAGGTGTATTTTATACAGGCGGAAGGACAGAGCTACACAATATACAGCTAAATGGTCTGATCCGCTCTACCACCCGTACTCACCCTGCAAAGCTGTGTAATGGGGTTAATGTTTATTTTTTTGAATAAGTGTTGTGTTGTGGGTATGTTACATTTTTTGATAATTATTTATTCATATCAGATTTATAATGAACGCTATAATAGATAATGTTATAATATTTTTGTTTGGGTTGATTTTTGTTAATTACTACAATTATGAAGAAAAATAATTTAATTACATAGTTTCATTTAAAAATATTCATGTTCATATCAGATGTATGCATAATGTTATAATGGTTTTGTTTTGAGTTAATTTTTGTTGATAACTACCTAGAACTACAATTATAAAGAAAATTTATTTTATTTCATTGTTTCATTTTATCAATATATATGTCAGCATTAGTACAAATAATTGACATGGTGGTCTTATGATCGATCAATCACTGCTAGAAATACGTAATAATATATCCATGTATGGGAAAGTAGACCTTTCGTCAGTTCTGTGGCATAGATTTGGCATGGCCGTCATTTCCGTGGCAAAAATATTTTTGATGTTAAATTTTAGCCAAAGTATTAGCTTCTGTTTGACGCCTCAACGATAGTTCAGTTTTTAAGGCTTTGGTCTTTCATAATCTTTGTTAATTTTCCATGTTTTACGAGAAACAAAAAATGCCACAGAACTGACGTGAAAATCGAAATTTCAAAAATTGACCCGCGTATCGTATGATGATTCGTACAAATGAGGAGAATGTCATTCTGAAGTGCCGTCGGCTATTCCAGCAATTCGCTGTCGACATGTATGTCAAAGTCGAGACCGAACGTTTAGCGTTCATCCGATTCAATCAGGCAAAGCTACGATCTGAGGACTATATACACTTGCGTGATGCTATTCATTCAGATGGTGATGTTCAGAATATTGGACGTCTCACGATTCTCCCATCATCTTATATCGGATTTAAATTTTTCCTTTTCAAATATAAAACAAAAAAAAAAATTTTCTTCATCTTTTAATCACCAAACGAAATGTTACATAAAACGAAGCCATCTGGTGGCGAAACGGAGTTCGCCGGGTTTGCTAGTAATAATAATAAATCTTTATGCCAGAATAATGCTACGTCTCTAAATTGTTAATAATGTCAATTTAATGGAAATGTTAATGGAACGCAGGCGCAGCTAAATCGGGTATCGGCTAGAACGCCGATACAGGGAACCTTTTAATATGAATGTGATGCGTTTTAGGCATCGTCTGAAGAGAAAACGTCCCGTATTGCCGTATTGGTCCCTAGTAGTTATGGCAACCCTACTATGGATAACGGCTCTTGCATTGCATGGCGCGACGAACGAACGACACGGTGCGAAGGTGGTGGTAGGTACCTACCTACCTAAGCCTACCTACACAGTGTACATAACATCCTGCTTGTAGACTAAACTGTACACTGTACTGTACCAGACATGCTATACTACTAAGTAGTTTGTTAGGCAACCAATTTCCGTAATAATCACGCTAATTATCTTCGAGTGCAGACGTCCTACCTCGTACCTACCTTCATTTTTTCATCAAGTGATGAGGTCGGCGACGAGCAAGATAGGTGGATAAAAATTCATGGTTGTTTTTACTGTCCTAATTATAGCCGTGGTTTCACGTCATTAAGGCAGTAGGTAACACGGTGTTGATGTACATTAATTCTAATGTAGGTATGAAAGAAGTAGCATCTAAAGGTGTTTACAAAATAAGAAGACAAACAATTAACACATAACGAAATATATTTAACCAGTCGGCATCAGCATCACACATTAGTCAGCATCAGATTACTTAGGTACTATGAAAACGCAAACTACTCAGGGTACCTACCCGTACCTAACTAAGTAACGATACCTCTAGTCTAGGGAACGGCTGGATCCTCTATAGGACTTACCCAAAGTCTTTAGGTAAGTATACATAGGTATACAGCCGCAGAGTGACAGTTTTCCTATGCTATCTATCAACTAGATGCTAGGCAATCACTAAGGGACAAATTCAAAAATATAATCAATATACTAACCTGTCAATACATTTATGAAAATATAAAATAAAATAAATAAATAAAATAAAATCATGTAAACCAGAAAAAACATAGGTTTAAGTCATTTAACTTTAGGTCATAATCATAGTATTAGCAATAGAAATAGATATAAGATTGCTATGCCCGCGTTCAGACTCAGTAAGGTTGCTCACTCTTTTATGGGGGAGTGTGTTAGTTTTTATAATAAAATACCTAATGAACCTACCAGACCTACTGGACCTACCAGAAAGGAGGTTCAAAAACTATGTCAAAAACGGTTTATTGAAGAAGTCATATTACAGTGTAAAATAATATTTAGATCACAAAACTGCATGGTCTTTACCATCTCAGCGCACAGAAATCCAAAGAGGGGCGATGGACTGAGTCAGTACGTCTCTCCTCGGTGTATTTCCTTAGACTTAATTAGAAATACATAACATTGTATTTTTAACGCTCTGACATTTTAAAAGAGGTACGGGGGAGTTTCTTGCCCTTCTTTGCTCCATCCCTAAGCCCACAACTTCCGAACGGGCGGTAGTATACAAAAATTATATATTGACGTTGACTAAGTAATTTGTATATGATTTTGTGGTCAATAAAACATTTTGAACTTGAACTTGAACCTACATTCTAGAAGTTACAATAAGTAATTTAATTAGTTATATTATATACTACTAGCTCGTCCAATGCATAGGTTATGGAAAATAGGGTTGCACGCGGCACATTCAAAATATTGCCATCGAAACCCAGAATCGGGCTCTTCTTTTGTTCCTGTTTTACATAGGGTTCGAATTCTATCTAATAGGGTAGGTTGAAAATAGCGGGCCGCAGACTTTGGACGGACGAGCTTGTACCTTTACATAATTACCTACTAGGATTATTATGTAGGTATGATATGACTCTGGTTTTAATAAACCGCTCCAAGGTCTGAGAATTGTCTCATGTGTCGGCAATCACAATTTTGGAATACCTAGGTATCAAAACTGTCAATTTCTCGCGCCTGAGCGAGTTAATAAGGGCCTCTATAGTGTTTGGTATATTATATTCGCAAAACATTTACAAATCGTTCGTACCTAATACTGGCAGGTATAATGTAATGTAGTTCTAAAAAGTTTAACTATTGTGTACCTATCTACAAAACGTTGTGTACCGAAAGCGAAAGCCATCTCTTTTTAGTACTTACTAGAGTCTGTTTCAAGTTTAAATTCCCCTGGATAAAAGCATTTTCGTACAACCTTTGACAAAGGAACTAGGTATTCGGTGAAACGCACCTACCTACTTAGCTATGATTAAGTAGGTACCTACTTATATCTGGCATATTTATAAAGAAGATACGAATGTAGGTATGCCCTAACCATACGGATTAGTCTGTCTGCAGTTTAATTGCGACTAATTTCAACTATTGTATCATTATTCCTTATGCATAATGACGCGGCGTGAGAGCTAAAACTAGTTTTATAAATCTTAAGGCGAAGATAGAAGCTGTACAGTAATTAGCAGACATTACAGATTAACTTTTAAACCAAAAAACTGGCATTTCTGGTGAAGGGAATTAGTGAATCAACTGCCGAGATCTGGATAAAAAGAATGAAATGAAATTAATTCAGAATTTTATATACCTAGTTATTAATTGTGAATCAGTTTTCCATTGATTTAACTTGTAAGTTTTGGACATGTAAGGATAAATATACCAAGGGTAAAGTTGCTTGGCACTTGAGAGCAGCGGAAGGGATAGCGGCGCATGGGTCCAAGAGAGACGCATCATGGGCATCATGTGGGAGAGACATGAGTGAGAGCTCGGTCAGGTGCAAAGAAACCAGGCGGATCCTATACCTTCATAATTTTCCTAGTGTATCTGGATTTCCTAAAGGTATTTTGAAAGATAGAGATGTGTAGATTTTAGTATTTCTGTGTCTCTAGGTGTCTAAAATAACACATACAGAAATAGATCTACATCTCTATCTTTTTTGTGGCCACCATTCAGCCAGATCCTATCAACCACAAATATCTATGCAGCAAAAGAGACTAAATTATAGCAGCATCATCTGTGTTATCAAGGTTGGTGGCATTCAGTCCACTCCAATCCCCTAGCTAGCCTGATGCCCCAGGGGATCCTGGTCAACTCAAGAGTTCATCAGAATCCTTTGTAGGATTAGGCTTCTAGCTTGAGGATTCTGGGGGATCGAATGGATGTTGGTGACACGTTTCTAGTTGTTTAGGATGTGTAGATTATTGGGTAGATTGCGGCTCATTTTTATTACGGAGAGGATACATGGTGCTGACTGTACTTACTGTAGCTAAAGGCCTTGGATAGGTCGGGACTATAATTGGCAACGTAGACCTAATAAATGTAAGTTTTTTTCCGTAGATGAACTTTGATCACTTTTTCGTTAGTTCTGCACGCTTAGCATGGTACTTTTCAACCGACTTCAAAAAAAGGAGGAGGTTCTCAATTCGACCCGTATGTTTTTTTTTTTTTTTTTTTTCTATGTTTGTTACGCGATTGCTCCGCCAATTATGAACCGATTTGAACAAATCTTTTTTCGGCGTATAGGTAATACCTCAAGGGTAGTCCCATTGACACCAGGTCAGGATCTGATGATGGGATCCTGGAGAAATCGAGAGAACTCTTCAAATATTATAGGCAGACCTATAGTGATTTTTGTGTTTTTCATAATAACTCGTGCAAATGCACATGGTAAGCATAATATTGTGATGCGGAACTGCTGATGAAGACCACATATGGCCACCAGATCTGCTCAATCCTAGGTACAAATACAATGCGTGGCTGACGGGCAGGCAACGCATAGCCTAAACCGGTGGACCTAGAGCCATGAAACTTTGTACAGAGGTTCCTTAGTCGCGTGGGGTAGCACTGATATAGCATTTGACAAAATTAATTCCCCAAGGGAGGGAGGATAAGGGGTTACAGTTAGTATTAAACTCAATCTAATCAAATAGGGTTTGTGGAAGTCGGTTTTTTCTAAAGTTTACTTTTTGTTTCAATTATTACTCTCTCTCGATGTCGAGAGACAGACTTAGAAGTACTTGCCATGTCTATAATATGGCCGTCCATCTTCCGCGTCGCGTCAAGAGCGAGACTCGACGAGACATCTCAGACTCGATAGAGAAAATGACATTTGTGCATAGACAAGGGCCTTTCTCGAGCGTCGCATACTAAGCGTACTAGAATCGCAAATACTCGTAGAATCGAAATAATAAGTACACGTCTACCAGCACGCAACAATGCTTAGTCTTAGGGAAATCCAAATTAGTCAAACATAACAAATGAAAAATTTATACATAAATTACCGTCACGCAATCAAAAGAGATACATACGCCGTTTATCCAGTAATAACATAATCCATTTTAAAGGCGATGGAAAACATCGTGACGTACCTTCATACCTGCGGCGGTGGACAAGCCCTCTGAGATCTAGAACACGAGTTAACCTCGAGGTCCTCGAGTGAACTTGAATAACTCAAACTAAAGTTTAGCTTGATAACGCTAAAAGTTAACGCTAAACTCGTAGCGTTACCTCACATTCTAGTTCTAGTTGCACGTATATACGCAAAGTCCTACTTGATTGAATAGGTACATACAACAAAGTATAGAATCTGCATAAGCACACATCCAAACAAAACCATTAAATAGATACCAGCTACATAAATAAATATTAGTCAATCTACATAGTATTCAATGGAAGGTACTAAGTAAATAGGAATACAGGTACCTAGTTATTCTGCAGCCCATGTCCTCAACCCATGTCTGACCTCGGCAACATCTTCGTTGAAGTAAATTGCGAAACAATATTTATTATTATCAATTTATCGATACGGAGTTACACACATTCCGCTTTGGCTTCTAACACCACCATTAGGACAAGGACTATTAAATGCGTTTCTTTCATCCAGAGTCACTAAAGTCGGAATTTGAGTACTATTCATAATCACTTCACTAATTGTCATTGAAGGGGTAGCACTCATCGTTGTAGGTATTGTTACAGGTTTTGCAGTACTGCTGTACTCACTATCCTGTGTTCGGTGTTTCACCTCGTTTATAGTAGAATCTTTTTGAAATATGACTCTATCGTCTCCCTCTCGTCGCGGGGTAGTTGGTGGCACAGCGTTACTCGGCATGTCGTCTCTGAATATGATTTTACCATCATACCACGTACTGCTTTCCATTGGTTTTGTGGTGGTCGTTCGAACAGGTGGAACGCTTTTTGTTATATTATCCTGAAAGGAATCCCTGTCGTCATACCAAACATTGCCTTTATTATTTTTGCTTTCGACGGTAGGGGATGTCGGCGTGGTGTTGTTGGCCAATTCCCCCAAATACGGCCTTCTTGCTACTATCCTCGACAGGAATATTCGGCCTCTGATCAAACGGTCAGTTTTAATCCTTCCAGTGGTTGGCGGAACATCAAGGTTACTGGGGTATCTAATATGTGGTGGTTGGTGAGGTCTTAGATGTCGACCTCTGCCGTCCTGTTCAGTCCATTGTCTTGAGTCCTCGAACGATAAAGCCCTTGTGTTCTCTTGTCCTGTGCAGAATACCACAGTAACGATGCACAATGCACTTAGTATGGCGAACATTTGCACGGATTCTTTTTCACTGTTTATTTGTTATCTTCCGGTGTAAAAGGCGATGGCAGCCGGCAGCAGCTAGACGCGGTATAAGTCACGAGTCTCGATTGGTCCGTTGAACACGCGGTGATTCACGATTTACATTTTTTAAGGCGAAGCTTTTGCGGACTTCATATTCAAGAGTAAGGACATACGACAACTCGCGTTGAGAGCAAGTCTTACAATACAACGATTGCGCTTCTTCACAATAGTACTATTATCTCTTCTGTGACAATAGGCTGCTTTAGGATGATGACATAATAAACTCTCAATTTTCCTGATTCTATTCCTAGGGTTTTCGTAATAGTATTACTATTACAGTATTACTTTAAGAATTAGCCTGTAGTCGCACCTACTTATGACCCAGCGCGGGGAAAAGTGTTAGTCATCATGTCATCAATTAGTGTACCTACTGTGTACTTAGACAAGTTGAAATACATGGGTACCTCTATCTAGGTACTTACAAAGGTACTGTTCCTAACTCTTTATTAATACTGTGGTACTGTATAGTGTATAGTATACTAGTGTAGATCTAGTCATGAATGACCCATACGATTTATTTAGAACCCCCTTCAAATATGACTTACCGTCACCTCATCTTGCAAAACGCAAGACAAGACGACATGCATGACATGTGTCTCTCTCTTGTGACGAGGAGATGTGATGTGACCGAATGCAAAAAGCTCAAGTAAAGCATCGCGCACAATAGGACGGGCTGCAGCGTGCCGGGTCGCAGCGTGCCGGGTCGCAGCGTGCCGGGTCGCAGCGTGCCGGGTCGCACTCGCAGCGCACTATCGCACACTGTGTGGGGGCGCAACTGGCCGCATGATTTTGTATGCGGTATGCGGCCCGCTCGGCCCCACCCGGCACGCTGCGGCCCGTCCTAATGTGCGCGATCCTTTAGAAGACATTAAAATTTGCAACGTTTCTTACTTACATTTAACCGAATCATATTTTCCTGTCATCAGTGCAGTTCACCATTGCCATATTGTTATAGACAGAATAGTGCTTGCCCTAAAAGTTGCTAGCCTATACTCAGGAGACACAGTTAACGACGATTTTGAAGATAAAGCTTTTGTGAATGGTTGCTAGTTGTGTTGTGGCTCGGTCAAGTGAATGGTTGCTAGTTGTGTTGTGGCTCGGTCAAGTAAAGGTTTCAAACACAAACGTACAATTTATTTTTAGAGCTCTTACTACATACATTCTTTTCTTACTACCTTAGTATGCAGACGGCCCAGCTAATTGGATTTCGGTCTGTACACACGTACGTACGTACCTACATAAGTAGATTAGATATTTAATCATTTTTAGAATGAGTTGTGCCCAGATAAAAATAGTAGATAACAATTATAATTTTAATAAATTACTGAGCGCTTGACTTTAATTTTATTACAGACAGTCCCCTAATCAGAAAGTGTTAAGTTACAATAATTTGCGATCATTCATGCCAAACACGACTCGATAGAAAAGTATTATGATGAATGACCTTCGGCAAACCACCAGACTGTTTCTGAAAGACCAGATGTTGTTTATGTTGTGCTAAAAAACAAGCTTTTATGTAAATTATAGTTGTCTGTTTATTAACTGAACTGAGTGGTTTGGCTACGTTAACGGTTTCTGGCCAACGAGGTCCCTTTAAAAAAGCACTACTTATAGCAGAGACTATATATCCAATTGACTGCGCCTGCGGGGGAATGCGGCTCGTCATACGTTTGTTGTATTCAACAAACGTTCGCATACGCAACCTATGTACGATGACGGGCCGCCAGACGAAACTGTCTGACCAATCACAGCTCGCTTAATTACCTCGTCCCCCGCCGCCCGTAAATTGGTGAGTTGTGTTTCAAAGGAAAATGTGTCTGCGCGCTCTCCACCACTGGTAAGTGCTCCCTGACCTATAGTCATCATAACTAGTCATTAGTGTTCGTTTGCATTTAAATATCTCCGATAGGATGAAAGTAACCAGGCGATCATTTTTAGGGTTCCGTACCCGAAGGGTGCCAAACGGGACCCTATTACTAAGGCTCCGCTGTCCGTCTGTCCGTCCGTCTGTCTGTCCGTTATCGAGTCCTACAGCACGAACCGTAATAGCTAGAGAGTTGAAATGTGTTACAGAATGTGTATTTGTATTGCCGCAACAACAACAAATACTGAATTACACGAAAAAAGGGTTTTTAGAATTAAAAGTAGGTATTAAGTCAATTTCAATACAATAGCGCCTGAATTTTTTTAATAGCAAGAGACGACTGACGGTGATATTGAAGATATTGCCGTTTTAGGCACAGATGACGATCGATGGTGCGGAAGTGCGGAAGCCTTCGTGTGCGAGTCCAACCAGCACTTGACCATTTTTTTTACTTTAGGCATTACTTAACGTCCATTGTAAGTACCTATGTACTTACATTCTAAGATAGGGCAAAATCCAACCAAAAACATTTTTACATTTTACAGTAGGTACCTAATTGTGTTTGGAAAGATCATATTATCTTCCAAATTATCAGAATATTAAGATTTTTGGTGCAGAATAGTATTAAAACTGTATTTATTGCCACTGCCACAAGTGTTGCACAACACAAGTCGCCCTAGAGGTTCCAAAATCTTTTACACGCCACAACTAGGCCTGCCAAGGTTAATTGACCACAATCGAGACAGTCAATTTTGACCTTACCCGAGCAAGACAATCGCCACAATTAACAGTGTCAAACATGTGTCAATTGATTCTATAAATAAATATTATTCGGCATGTGACGATGCACAGCATCTTTACATGAGAGAGTGCGTTGTTTTTCTTTCTGGCAACACTGATGAAACAAGCATGAACTTGACTATTGTGGTAAATAAAATATGACGATACAACCTGATTTCCGGTTTTGGTCACCTGGAGTTGAGCACGTGCGATTTCCCTCCATAGCGTCGTCTTCTTTCGTTGAAGCAACAACTCAAGAAATTATTTCAAATTGTTTTTTTTTTTTTTTTCTAACGGTTTACGATAAAGTGTTTTTTCGTAATCGTCTACGCGAGTGTTTCACAAGTGCAAGAAAGTGTTTGTGAAATGAGTGATCGCGATTCTTGTGATCGTGATGTATATCTCGTGTTACCGGCGAGTAATGACTCGCGTTCGCCTGTCGCCGAAAGGGCGGGCTTTGCGGACGTACCGCGCCCGCGCTCCCGCTCGCGGCAGGCCTCGTCTGACGAGGAGCCAGGGCCGAGCTGTCGGTCGAGGCAGCCCTCGTCCGAAGGCGTCGTTGATGATCCCGCGCCGCGTGCTCGTAAGCGGCAAGCTTCGTCCGACACCAATGGAGCAGAGGTAAAGAAGAAGAAGAAGCCGGGTGAGTTGCACAGTGGTTTTAATGAGCTTCTAAAGGAAATGCGAGTAATTGCGGATTTTGTATCACGTAACAGTCAATCTATTACGATCGAACCCAACACGTCGCAGACAGAGGTTTGCCCGCAAATAAAAGAACCACTAATACTCTTGAACAGACCGGATAACTGTTATGAACGAGAAAAACTTCAAATTGATATAGGCCCTATAAAAACTGCCGTCAAAGATCCGATTGCAGCTCCAGCGGATCCTCAGCATCTGCAACGTCTACAGAGCCTGCAGAAATTCGGTGAGTCTTCCTGGAAGGATGTAAGATATACAGATTGCTTAAAAACTCATCTTGCTACGCCAGGATTTATTGACTTAGACGTAAATGATGGGCTACGACAATTGTTGAAGGGAAAAGAAGTATTAGATTCTACTGAAAAGGCCTTGGCAGGCCTTTCTAATGCCATATTGTCACAGCATGATACCCTCAAGCAGAATCTTCAACAGTTTGTGGACTGGGTTGCTAACCCAAACACGGTGCTTACTCCCCCTAATATATTCAATAATATTTCGGAGCTGTTTAACTCTACATCAAAATTTCATAAAATTAGTGAAGAAATCATGCAAATTGTTTGCGGAAAACGTGCTGAATGTATCGAGAATCGTCGGGAGCGTATCCTGATGGAAATCTCTAACAAGACTCTTCGGGAGGGTTTGCGTAAAATTCCCCCGAGCACTAAGCATCTTTTTGACGATGTGATGCTTCAGGTGTACATAAAAAATACTGGTGGCATCGACAAGTGGGTTCGACCATGGTTCAGCCAGAACAAGGAACCAAAAAACGCTAGCCAAGGCCCGAAAGCAAAACCTGCTGCTCCCCGCGACACAGGCAAGCAATTTTTTCGCTCTGAACACTCAAACCAACAGCCAAAAGAGGGTAAGCGCGATTTTCACTACTCCACCAAAAATCATGGAAAAGACAAAAAGCCATTCCGCAAGGACGCACAGGGAGGGCGAAAAAGGTACGACCATAAATGATTCCAAACTCAACAAATTTTACGGAGGCTGTCTCCGAGCGTATCGGAGACAGTGGCAGGCGCATCGGGCTCCGCAGGCCCTCCTGAAATTTATTTCCGGGTTGCGCCTCCCATTTACCTCCAAACCTTTGCTTGTTCAGCCAAAGCCTCAAATATACCATCGTTTCAACACTACTACGACCGATCAGATGACAAAACAGATAAACACGTTGGTGGCGCAGCGAGTTCTGGAAATACCCGATCAAAACCAACTAGGGCCAAGTTTCTTCTCGACAATGTTTTTGACTAAAAAGAGCGACGGTTCACACAGGCCTATCTTCAACTTGAAACGATTAAATCAGTCCATAGTACCAAAGAAGTTCAAATTAATCTCTCATCATCAAGTGCCCCACTTTCTCCAGAGAAAAGACTGGATGACAAAACTGGATATTTCGTCAGCATATTTCCACATACCCATAGCAGAGGCACACCGCAGATTTCTTCGGCTGATATACAAGCATCAGGTTTTGCAAATGACCAGCCTCCCATTCGGACTGTCATGCGCACCAAAAGTCTTCGCCGCTCTCTCGAACTGGACGGCGCAGTTACTCCGAGACAAAGGTATGAGGGTGATTGTCTATTTGGACGATTTTTTGATAGTAAATCAGTCACAAAGCCTACTCGTCTCGCAGGCCGAGCAAGCTACTCGCCTGCTGGAGTCCCTGGGTTGGACTATAAACTACGAGAAATCGGTCCTACGACCAACTCAAGCTTTGGAATACCTAGGTATAATTTGGGATACGTATCAGAATATCAAAGCACTCCCTGCAAAGAAAGTTCAGACCATAGCACACATGTCGAGTCGGGTACTGCAACGAAACAAGGTATGCTTGAAGGAGTGCCAAATTCTTCTGGGCACATACAACTTCGCAAGTTTTGTGACGCCCCGGGGTCGCCTGCACTGTCGCCACATGCAGCGGCTTGCAAGATCTCTTCAGCACCATCCGCATCAACGGCCGGTGCAGATTCCTCTTGCAGTGAGAACAGACCTACAATGGTGGATGAAGGTAACGGATCATTTCCTTACAAAAGCCAAGCTGCATCAATCACGAGTCCAGCACTTCCTGACCACGGATGCAGCAGACTACGGTTGGGGGGCTCAGATGGACGACTCCCTGATCTCAGGCAGGTGGGACCAGTCACATCTCAATTGGCATTGCAACCGGAAAGAGATGTATGCAACCATTGCAGCAATATCCCACTTCAAAGGCAGCGTGAAAGACCACCACGTAGTTCTACAGACAGACAATCGGACTGTCGTTGCGTACATCAGAAACGAGGGGGGAACAAGGTCAATCGCACTCCAAAACCTGACATACCAGTTGATGAGTATTTTAGACAAGTGGAACATAACTCTCACGGCCGAGTACATACCGGGCAGACTCAACCATGTCGCAGACGGTTTGTCCCGGGGAAAAGCAGTATCGGAATGGCATTTACTGAAACCAGCTCTAGCTCCGCTGTTTCGAAAGTTCGGTGTCCCGAAAATAGACCTGTTTGCCTCGAAGCAGACCAATATTGTGAAGGATTACGTCACCATGGATTGTTCAGACAAATCAGCAGCATTCTACAATGCCTTCAGCAAACCATGGCGGTACGAACTGGCTTGGATATTCCCGCCGCCGAACCTAATTCCTCGTGTTCTCCACCACCTGAACTCGGCGAAAGGCACCTATCTTCTAGTAGCGCCAATGTGGACCAACGCCTTCTGGTTGCCGGACCTACGCCGCCGCGCTCTGGACAAGCCAGTCAAGATCCAGAACCTTCCCCAGGTCCTAGTAGACCACAGAACCGGCCTACCTCCTCCACACGTCCAGGATATGAAGCTTTTAGTATGGAAAGTTGGGGGTGGGCTAACTTAATAATCCGAATTCGTTAGCAAGATACTTAGCGCATCTAAACATAGATCTAAAGTTTGCCTATTCCACTATTTTGGTGCATAAGTCTGTTATAAATTGTTTCAGTCAGATACCAAGTTCAAGCCTTGGTGATAATTTCTTAGTTAAACATATTTTGAAAGCTATTTCCTTACAGAAACCAAAAGGTCCAAAACCATCAATTTGGGATCCAAATGATATGTTTACATGGTTAGAAAATAACCTCCCACATACTCTTTTAGAAGCGTCTCGCGTATCACGTAGTCACGTATCTTGTATACTTTTGTTAGCCTCGGGCAGACGTGTACAGGATCTTACAGGATCTTACTTATCGTTAGAACATTCCAATAAGAATGTGTGTGTCCCATCTTTTGGATAAGAAACATCATTGAATTAGGTAGAGAAAGACGAACAGCTGACTGCATTCGCAAAACTTCTATTGCAAGCCAATTACAGGAAGAACTTTCCACCTAGAGATTGTTTATCTACTAATATTGAGCCAATTGTTTAATTATTTATTAAAATATAAATCAATTGATTTAAGAAGTACATTTTATGTTACTACTCATTTTATAATTAAATACAGGTTTATGGTTAAAACATGCATTTAATTTAAGGTGATAATGAGGAATAACCCCTTTTTAACTTTGTTTTAGTCCTTTTATCACATAGCATCGTCGGGTCACCAGGAGCCAATAAACACGTCTCTCATGTAAAGATGCTGTGCATCGTCACATGCCGAATAATAGTGCAAGTTTTACATTAAATAAAACTTGTATTATTGAGCAGAGACGATGCACAGCATCCCTTTCAGGCCTCCTGGTGAGAGACTTCTATGGAGGGAAATCGCACGTGCTCAACTCCAGGTGACCAAAACCGGAAATCAGGTTGTATCGTCATATTTTATTTACCACAATAGTCAAGTTCATGCTTGTTTCATCAGTGTTGCCAGAAAGAAAAACAACGCACTCTCTCATGTAAAGATGCTGTGCATCGTCTCTGCTCAATAATACAAGTTTTATTTAATGTAAAACTTGCACTATTATGGACGTCGATATGCCATACAAAAAACTAAGTCAAGATGTGAAACAACATAGTACCATTAATAAATACAAATACAGGTGTATTAATGATAGGTGTATTTCTTTTATCTTGTAAGAGATAAGCTCGCCTGTGTACCTATATACATGTATTTTCCGTTTTTATATGTCAGTCTTTTGTTCGCAAAAGTATTACAAATTAATTGCATATTTGACTTTTGTCTAATATGCAATAAATTTTTATTACTTTTTTTTAAGTAATAGGAGTGCTATGATATGAGAATAAGACATAATTAATGAGACCCCTAGTTAGGGATAGAGAGGACTCGAGGCGTACCTGTGAGCTGTTATTCTCAAAGAGTGTTCAATTACCGATATTTAATCAAAGATTAATTCAAAATAGCGGGGCACGTGATTGGGTGAAATGAGTTTATTAAGATTCGGAAACCGGGCGCCATTCTCGACTGCTGAGGTGACCATCAAGTCATACAACAGCTGAGTTGAGTACTAGTATAGAAGTCATACAATTTCTCCTAAAAATACAAAGTAGTAGTGCAATATCAAAGTAGCATAGGTACTAATTTTTACACAGATTACAATAAACATGTCAATTATTTTTATCAGTTCTCAGAATTTCCATCATCAGTATTACAGGCAAGAAGGTGAGACCTGAGAGATGCGATTGTGTGCGCGCACAGGGCACGCCATGGGGCTGCTTGACAAGACAAGACAAGTACACTCTGTTCTGTACACTACACTGACGAAACTTACATGATAATTATTACTATTATTTCGTCGAAGTCATATATACGGAAGAAGACACTCAGCCAAACTCATTTCTCAGATCTTATCTTCTGCACTGCACTGTACACTTATAATAATTGTAGTAGGATATAATACTGCAGAAGCACAAATAGGCGTAGGAGTAAAAATAATAGTCACGATTTGCAGTCGTGGTAATAATGCTAATACGAGTAAAATAACATACCGATTTTACGGCGTCCACAAATCGAGTTTATTGATAATAACATTTTACATATACGTCATTTGCAGAAGTCGGTAAGTTGTTGTTGATACCACCAATATCCTAGATACAGGAAGTCATCTATAACAGTATAGCATCTTCATCTTGTCTAACATATCATTAATACTTATACATAAAGTAAGTAGGTACCTATAGACAGATGTGTTTATTCGGATCGAATATCAATATCATCACCTCCTGTACCATAGTCATCAAAACTTGTCCCTTCTTTGGGTATGGCTGTGGTTGTGTCAGGAAGTGCACGTACAGTAGTACCTTCAGTAATGTGTGCAATTGCTGGAGTCTGTTGCATATCTTGAGTCGGTGAATTCGTTTGTGTATTGATGTTCAACCAATTAATTGGATTCCGAATATTCTGTTGAGGACGACGTCCGAATAAGAATGGATTGAAAACTCCACCGAATTGGTTTGACGGAAAGGTTGAAAATGGGTTGAAATTAGAACCTATTTGGTTGAACCCTCCGTTGTTGTTTCCTTGCGCTTGGCCTGGATTTCCGAGGAAGTTCAGGAAGTTCCCACTGAAAGGATTCAGGAAGTTGTTCGGCACATTTTGCCCGAATCCTGAGAACTGCCGCTGTGGTCTCCGTACATTCCAGCTTGGTCTGTTGTAACTGTTGAACGGCTGATAGAGAAGATTGCTCAGGTCCTCGGCCGTAGTTTGGAATTGCGTAGTCAGGGCACTGCTGCTGGGCGACCGAGGCTTGTTATAAGTCCCACTTGTTTCAAAGTCAACTTGATCACGGCCTTCTACATTTATAGCTCCACTTAACGTCCATTGTAAGTACCTATGTACTTACATTCTAAGATAGGGCAAAATCCAACCAAAAACATTTTTACATTTTACAGTAGGTACCTAATTGTGTTTGGAAAGATCATATTATCTTCCAAATTATCAGAATATTAAGATTTTTGGTGCAGAATAGTATTAAAACTGTATTTATTGCCACTGCCACAAGTGTTGCACAACACAAGTCGCCCTAGAGGTTCCAAAATCTTTTACACGCCACAACTAGGCCTGCCAAGGTTAATTGACCACAATCGAGACAGTCAATTTTGACCTTACCCGAGCAAGACAATCGCCACAATTAACAGTGTCAAACATGTGTCAATTGATTCTATAAATAAATATTATTCGGCATGTGACGATGCACAGCATCTTTACATGAGAGAGTGCGTTGTTTTTCTTTCTGGCAACACTGATGAAACAAGCATGAACTTGACTATTGTGGTAAATAAAATATGACGATACAACCTGATTTCCGGTTTTGGTCACCTGGAGTTGAGCACGTGCGATTTCCCTCCATAGCGTCGTCTTCTTTCGTTGAAGCAACAACTCAAGAAATTATTTCAAATTGTTTTTTTTTTTTTTTTCTAACGGTTTACGATAAAGTGTTTTTTCGTAATCGTCTACGCGAGTGTTTCACAAGTGCAAGAAAGTGTTTGTGAAATGAGTGATCGCGATTCTTGTGATCGTGATGTATATCTCGTGTTACCGGCGAGTAATGACTCGCGTTCGCCTGTCGCCGAAAGGGCGGGCTTTGCGGACGTACCGCGCCCGCGCTCCCGCTCGCGGCAGGCCTCGTCTGACGAGGAGCCAGGGCCGAGCTGTCGGTCGAGGCAGCCCTCGTCCGAAGGCGTCGTTGATGATCCCGCGCCGCGTGCTCGTAAGCGGCAAGCTTCGTCCGACACCAATGGAGCAGAGGTAAAGAAGAAGAAGAAGCCGGGTGAGTTGCACAGTGGTTTTAATGAGCTTCTAAAGGAAATGCGAGTAATTGCGGATTTTGTATCACGTAACAGTCAATCTATTACGATCGAACCCAACACGTCGCAGACAGAGGTTTGCCCGCAAATAAAAGAACCACTAATACTCTTGAACAGACCGGATAACTGTTATGAACGAGAAAAACTTCAAATTGATATAGGCCCTATAAAAACTGCCGTCAAAGATCCGATTGCAGCTCCAGCGGATCCTCAGCATCTGCAACGTCTACAGAGCCTGCAGAAATTCGGTGAGTCTTCCTGGAAGGATGTAAGATATACAGATTGCTTAAAAACTCATCTTGCTACGCCAGGATTTATTGACTTAGACGTAAATGATGGGCTACGACAATTGTTGAAGGGAAAAGAAGTATTAGATTCTACTGAAAAGGCCTTGGCAGGCCTTTCTAATGCCATATTGTCACAGCATGATACCCTCAAGCAGAATCTTCAACAGTTTGTGGACTGGGTTGCTAACCCAAACACGGTGCTTACTCCCCCTAATATATTCAATAATATTTCGGAGCTGTTTAACTCTACATCAAAATTTCATAAAATTAGTGAAGAAATCATGCAAATTGTTTGCGGAAAACGTGCTGAATGTATCGAGAATCGTCGGGAGCGTATCCTGATGGAAATCTCTAACAAGACTCTTCGGGAGGGTTTGCGTAAAATTCCCCCGAGCACTAAGCATCTTTTTGACGATGTGATGCTTCAGGTGTACATAAAAAATACTGGTGGCATCGACAAGTGGGTTCGACCATGGTTCAGCCAGAACAAGGAACCAAAAAACGCTAGCCAAGGCCCGAAAGCAAAACCTGCTGCTCCCCGCGACACAGGCAAGCAATTTTTTCGCTCTGAACACTCAAACCAACAGCCAAAAGAGGGTAAGCGCGATTTTCACTACTCCACCAAAAATCATGGAAAAGACAAAAAGCCATTCCGCAAGGACGCACAGGGAGGGCGAAAAAGGTACGACCATAAATGATTCCAAACTCAACAAATTTTACGGAGGCTGTCTCCGAGCGTATCGGAGACAGTGGCAGGCGCATCGGGCTCCGCAGGCCCTCCTGAAATTTATTTCCGGGTTGCGCCTCCCATTTACCTCCAAACCTTTGCTTGTTCAGCCAAAGCCTCAAATATACCATCGTTTCAACACTACTACGACCGATCAGATGACAAAACAGATAAACACGTTGGTGGCGCAGCGAGTTCTGGAAATACCCGATCAAAACCAACTAGGGCCAAGTTTCTTCTCGACAATGTTTTTGACTAAAAAGAGCGACGGTTCACACAGGCCTATCTTCAACTTGAAACGATTAAATCAGTCCATAGTACCAAAGAAGTTCAAATTAATCTCTCATCATCAAGTGCCCCACTTTCTCCAGAGAAAAGACTGGATGACAAAACTGGATATTTCGTCAGCATATTTCCACATACCCATAGCAGAGGCACACCGCAGATTTCTTCGGCTGATATACAAGCATCAGGTTTTGCAAATGACCAGCCTCCCATTCGGACTGTCATGCGCACCAAAAGTCTTCGCCGCTCTCTCGAACTGGACGGCGCAGTTACTCCGAGACAAAGGTATGAGGGTGATTGTCTATTTGGACGATTTTTTGATAGTAAATCAGTCACAAAGCCTACTCGTCTCGCAGGCCGAGCAAGCTACTCGCCTGCTGGAGTCCCTGGGTTGGACTATAAACTACGAGAAATCGGTCCTACGACCAACTCAAGCTTTGGAATACCTAGGTATAATTTGGGATACGTATCAGAATATCAAAGCACTCCCTGCAAAGAAAGTTCAGACCATAGCACACATGTCGAGTCGGGTACTGCAACGAAACAAGGTATGCTTGAAGGAGTGCCAAATTCTTCTGGGCACATACAACTTCGCAAGTTTTGTGACGCCCCGGGGTCGCCTGCACTGTCGCCACATGCAGCGGCTTGCAAGATCTCTTCAGCACCATCCGCATCAACGGCCGGTGCAGATTCCTCTTGCAGTGAGAACAGACCTACAATGGTGGATGAAGGTAACGGATCATTTCCTTACAAAAGCCAAGCTGCATCAATCACGAGTCCAGCACTTCCTGACCACGGATGCAGCAGACTACGGTTGGGGGGCTCAGATGGACGACTCCCTGATCTCAGGCAGGTGGGACCAGTCACATCTCAATTGGCATTGCAACCGGAAAGAGATGTATGCAACCATTGCAGCAATATCCCACTTCAAAGGCAGCGTGAAAGACCACCACGTAGTTCTACAGACAGACAATCGGACTGTCGTTGCGTACATCAGAAACGAGGGGGGAACAAGGTCAATCGCACTCCAAAACCTGACATACCAGTTGATGAGTATTTTAGACAAGTGGAACATAACTCTCACGGCCGAGTACATACCGGGCAGACTCAACCATGTCGCAGACGGTTTGTCCCGGGGAAAAGCAGTATCGGAATGGCATTTACTGAAACCAGCTCTAGCTCCGCTGTTTCGAAAGTTCGGTGTCCCGAAAATAGACCTGTTTGCCTCGAAGCAGACCAATATTGTGAAGGATTACGTCACCATGGATTGTTCAGACAAATCAGCAGCATTCTACAATGCCTTCAGCAAACCATGGCGGTACGAACTGGCTTGGATATTCCCGCCGCCGAACCTAATTCCTCGTGTTCTCCACCACCTGAACTCGGCGAAAGGCACCTATCTTCTAGTAGCGCCAATGTGGACCAACGCCTTCTGGTTGCCGGACCTACGCCGCCGCGCTCTGGACAAGCCAGTCAAGATCCAGAACCTTCCCCAGGTCCTAGTAGACCACAGAACCGGCCTACCTCCTCCACACGTCCAGGATATGAAGCTTTTAGTATGGAAAGTTGGGGGTGGGCTAACTTAATAATCCGAATTCGTTAGCAAGATACTTAGCGCATCTAAACATAGATCTAAAGTTTGCCTATTCCACTATTTTGGTGCATAAGTCTGTTATAAATTGTTTCAGTCAGATACCAAGTTCAAGCCTTGGTGATAATTTCTTAGTTAAACATATTTTGAAAGCTATTTCCTTACAGAAACCAAAAGGTCCAAAACCATCAATTTGGGATCCAAATGATATGTTTACATGGTTAGAAAATAACCTCCCACATACTCTTTTAGAAGCGTCTCGCGTATCACGTAGTCACGTATCTTGTATACTTTTGTTAGCCTCGGGCAGACGTGTACAGGATCTTACAGGATCTTACTTATCGTTAGAACATTCCAATAAGAATGTGTGTGTCCCATCTTTTGGATAAGAAACATCATTGAATTAGGTAGAGAAAGACGAACAGCTGACTGCATTCGCAAAACTTCTATTGCAAGCCAATTACAGGAAGAACTTTCCACCTAGAGATTGTTTATCTACTAATATTGAGCCAATTGTTTAATTATTTATTAAAATATAAATCAATTGATTTAAGAAGTACATTTTATGTTACTACTCATTTTATAATTAAATACAGGTTTATGGTTAAAACATGCATTTAATTTAAGGTGATAATGAGGAATAACCCCTTTTTAACTTTGTTTTAGTCCTTTTATCACATAGCATCGTCGGGTCACCAGGAGCCAATAAACACGTCTCTCATGTAAAGATGCTGTGCATCGTCACATGCCGAATAATAGTGCAAGTTTTACATTAAATAAAACTTGTATTATTGAGCAGAGACGATGCACAGCATCCCTTTCAGGCCTCCTGGTGAGAGACTTCTATGGAGGGAAATCGCACGTGCTCAACTCCAGGTGACCAAAACCGGAAATCAGGTTGTATCGTCATATTTTATTTACCACAATAGTCAAGTTCATGCTTGTTTCATCAGTGTTGCCAGAAAGAAAAACAACGCACTCTCTCATGTAAAGATGCTGTGCATCGTCTCTGCTCAATAATACAAGTTTTATTTAATGTAAAACTTGCACTATTATGGACGTCGATATGCCATACAAAAAACTAAGTCAAGATGTGAAACAACATAGTACCATTAATAAATACAAATACAGGTGTATTAATGATAGGTGTATTTCTTTTATCTTGTAAGAGATAAGCTCGCCTGTGTACCTATATACATGTATTTTCCGTTTTTATATGTCAGTCTTTTGTTCGCAAAAGTATTACAAATTAATTGCATATTTGACTTTTGTCTAATATGCAATAAATTTTTATTACTTTTTTTTAAGTAATAGGAGTGCTATGATATGAGAATAAGACATAATTAATGAGACCCCTAGTTAGGGATAGAGAGGACTCGAGGCGTACCTGTGAGCTGTTATTCTCAAAGAGTGTTCAATTACCGATATTTAATCAAAGATTAATTCAAAATAGCGGGGCACGTGATTGGGTGAAATGAGTTTATTAAGATTCGGAAACCGGGCGCCATTCTCGACTGCTGAGGTGACCATCAAGTCATACAACAGCTGAGTTGAGTACTAGTATAGAAGTCATACAATTTCTCCTAAAAATACAAAGTAGTAGTGCAATATCAAAGTAGCATAGGTACTAATTTTTACACAGATTACAATAAACATGTCAATTATTTTTATCAGTTCTCAGAATTTCCATCATCAGTATTACAGGCAAGAAGGTGAGACCTGAGAGATGCGATTGTGTGCGCGCACAGGGCACGCCATGGGGCTGCTTGACAAGACAAGACAAGTACACTCTGTTCTGTACACTACACTGACGAAACTTACATGATAATTATTACTATTATTTCGTCGAAGTCATATATACGGAAGAAGACACTCAGCCAAACTCATTTCTCAGATCTTATCTTCTGCACTGCACTGTACACTTATAATAATTGTAGTAGGATATAATACTGCAGAAGCACAAATAGGCGTAGGAGTAAAAATAATAGTCACGATTTGCAGTCGTGGTAATAATGCTAATACGAGTAAAATAACATACCGATTTTACGGCGTCCACAAATCGAGTTTATTGATAATAACATTTTACATATACGTCATTTGCAGAAGTCGGTAAGTTGTTGTTGATACCACCAATATCCTAGATACAGGAAGTCATCTATAACAGTATAGCATCTTCATCTTGTCTAACATATCATTAATACTTATACATAAAGTAAGTAGGTACCTATAGACAGATGTGTTTATTCGGATCGAATATCAATATCATCACCTCCTGTACCATAGTCATCAAAACTTGTCCCTTCTTTGGGTATGGCTGTGGTTGTGTCAGGAAGTGCACGTACAGTAGTACCTTCAGTAATGTGTGCAATTGCTGGAGTCTGTTGCATATCTTGAGTCGGTGAATTCGTTTGTGTATTGATGTTCAACCAATTAATTGGATTCCGAATATTCTGTTGAGGACGACGTCCGAATAAGAATGGATTGAAAACTCCACCGAATTGGTTTGACGGAAAGGTTGAAAATGGGTTGAAATTAGAACCTATTTGGTTGAACCCTCCGTTGTTGTTTCCTTGCGCTTGGCCTGGATTTCCGAGGAAGTTCAGGAAGTTCCCACTGAAAGGATTCAGGAAGTTGTTCGGCACATTTTGCCCGAATCCTGAGAACTGCCGCTGTGGTCTCCGTACATTCCAGCTTGGTCTGTTGTAACTGTTGAACGGCTGATAGAGAAGATTGCTCAGGTCCTCGGCCGTAGTTTGGAATTGCGTAGTCAGGGCACTGCTGCTGGGCGACCGAGGCTTGTTATAAGTCCCACTTGTTTCAAAGTCAACTTGATCACGGCCTTCTACATTTATAGCTCCACTTAACAGCGCACAAAACACAATTAAATATACAAAAACTTTTGATACCATCGTGAATAAACAAAACACGGTTCGGAGAGGTTTAACACACACTATTTACCTATAGTGGTTTTGTTTAGGAATGTCTTAGAAGAGACTGTTACCACTAGACACCAATTCATTATATCTATTCAAAATGTCATTAGGTAATCTAAAGCTATTAAAATGTACCTACCATATTGAGTAATTAAATAGTATTGAAATTGGTCGAATATTTTGCTACTACCCCACATTTCATAAACTCGCTGTCGTAAAGTTTGTAAAGGTACCTTTTGTTGTTCTTGTTCTTTACTTGTTTACTAATAAACTCCAAGATGATAGGTTTGAGCAATTAAATTAAAAACAAGTTTCATTTATGTTTCTACTTATTACGGTTACTTTTATTTTGTAAAATAAATGTATTTGAACATAAATAAATATAAAAAGTAATTTATTTATTCTACGAGTAGGTAGTATCTTTCATTTTCACGAACTATCTGACTGATAGATATCTATTAATTTAATTGGCACCAAACCTGACATCGATAGCGTCTGCATCGTCAGCTTGTGTTTCTCGTTTTGGTTCCTTGATATCTTTGTCACCGGAGCTGTAGTCATTTGGGTTATTAATCAGAGATACGAATAATGGGTCATCATTTCCCGAGTTAGGTTTATTTGAAGTCTCTTTTTGGTCATTCGTATTTATAGGGTTCAAAGGCTGAAGCATTGTTGGTTGGCCAAAACCAGGCTTGCTCTGTTCACTGCAATCACTGGGTTTCGGAGTGGTCGTTTGACTGAAGTGAGTGGGAATTTTCTGTTCATTGTTTTGGTCATTTTGGTTGTCATTGCTTTCAGGTTTCGGGTTGGCTTGACCAAAATGGGACGGATTCTGTCCTTGATTCTGGTTATTGTTGTAACCGTGACCACTTTGTTGTCCGTATCCCTGGTTATTGTTATTTCCATGTTGACCTCCATATCCGGGTTGGTTCTGATTCTCATAGTCCTGCTGGCCTCCGTTAACTCCATGTCCGTATCCTTGATGATAGTTTCCACCTCCTTGGTTCTGGTTACCGTATCCTTGATGATAGTTTCCACCTCCTTGGTTCTGGTTACCGTATCCATGTTGTCCATAGTCCTGGTGTCCGCCATGGTAAGGTGGTCTTCCATGATGATGGTTGGGTCTGTGGTTGTAAGGGCCTTGTCTTTGGTTATCTGGTTCATCTCGGACTACCACCACTACGTTAACGACATCCGGCGCCTGGCCTCCTTGGTTCATCTGGTAATGCGGATGGTGATGGCCGCCATGGGTTCCATGTAGTAGATTTGCAGCCCCTCCGTGGACCACATGTCTCACTGTGTTAGCAACCGTATGAACACGGTCGTGGACTCCAGACAGCAGGCCCTCGAGAAGGGAGCCCGAAGCACAAGTCACTGCGAGACAAACACACAGCACGCGGAAAGCTTCCATCTCGGAAACGTCTCTAATGATTCTCGGAAGTCGCTAGCCCTAACTACAACCGTGTGGGCAGACGTCTGTAGCATACTGCGTTCAACCTCAAGAGAAGTCACGACGCAAGTTTTCCTGTAATAATGCTTTTAATATTTAAAACCAGTTTGATCCGAGAAGTCGTCGAGCTATGAAATATTTTAGCAAAAAAATGTGAGCGGTCAACCGTGCCCGGGTATTCCTACGCGTCGAGAACATAACTCACATTTGAAGATTGGCCATGAATATAAAAAAAACCTGTTGTGATTTGTGATATAAATAAAGCGTATTTGCAAAAAAAAACTTAGGGTTACCTGCTTTTGACAAACCGCGAAAGCTTAACAAATAGGCGAAAGTCAAGTTGTTCAACTGGTTGGTTGGTATTAACATAAATACTTGTAGCCTAGTAATGTCCCCACGTCCCCACCGAGGGTCACCAGTTTTACTTTTGACCCCTTTTCTCGCAGAAGAACACCGCTCAAACGACAGAACAATGGAGAACTATTGTTATATAAGATGTGTCTGCGAACTAGTTAAAACATCGAATTTAATTTCGACAAAGGTCACTTGATGCGGGTTAGCTTGTGTGGCTATTAAATGAAAACAATTTGAGTTTTTCATTAACAAGAGCTTTATGGATTTCCATACAAAATGGGTAATTTATAATTAGTTAAACTAGTTAAAGTAAACTTATTCAACCTTAAGTGAAATAGAAATGAATTAAGTGAAGTTTTAGGTTGCATCAGCATCAGCCTGTAATATACAGGTAACATCTGTACCATTTACATTTAACAGTAAATTGCTCTCGGTTAGTTCTCAAGTCCAAATATATTTAAGTTTCTGTTCTCCACTCTGCAAAGTCATAAAGGAGTCATAGTTATACATCGTATGACCTGAAATAATTATGACAACATTGTAATTTTGTAAATCCTCGACTAGTCGTTCTAACATTATGTCTTTGGTTATTTTGGTAAGTAACTATTTATTGTTCTTAGATACCGTTGTATGTTCCTGGTAACATACAACAGTTATACGTTGACACAAATAAACGTTCCTGTGTTCCTATATTATTAAGTTTTTTTTTACATCTACAGGAACAATAACGATTAGCCACTTCAATAAAAAGTCATGTCATGTTGAATAGGTAGGTACTAAAGTTTTCACTATCATCTTGGTCGTCATGGTCAGCCCATATCGACCCACTAGGCTATAAGTAAGTATAGTGTCACTAACGGGACCATCTAAGCCTCAGACCGCAGTCCGTCCGTCTGTCCGTCTGTTGTCTGTCTGTCTATCCTTCAGCCGGCTGCATCTCGGGGGGTCCGCTATTTACATTACAATTCGCTAACCATACATTGCCTGCGATTTGGGAGGCGACACGAACTATACTAACTAAACTAATTAAAATGGTGTGTTTGAAAAAATATTCTCTGCAATCTCTCGGAATCTGTAGCCACCGCGCAAGAGCTGTCGGATTTGAAGGTTGTCAGTTTAGTGCCTTTAGTTCCTCTAGTTTAGTGGTTTTGACACCTCCCAAATATGATAATGATCCGAAATAGCAGTCCAGTCACTTTAACCACCAAGCTTGATAATTTGCATTAACGTTAGAGACACTATTATAATGAAATAGTGAAAAGTCTCCATCGATCCCAGTGTGCAAAAAAAAAACACTTTTTCGAACTTTGACCTTGAATAAAACATTGTGCACTTATTAGATCGATGGGAACTTTTCACAATTTCATTATAACGATGTCCTTAATGTTCATGCAAATTTCCAGCTCTTGGAATTTATGCAAGGATATCCATATGCAAGGAATTTATATAACTTATGCCCTATTTTTAAGCTTAATTGAGCGGACTATAATATGTTGGTTGACAGTAGAGATCTTTGAATGATCAATGAATTGTAATGTAAATAGCGGAATGAAGGCCCTGAACTGCAGTCAATATATTTCTTCAGAATGTGTATTTCCGTTTGCCGCTACAACACTAAATATGAACTACATGCAATTTTAACTCTTCGTGTATGAGTCCGACTCGCACTCGACCGATTTTTATTTCTTTTGCGCATCTCGTTATTTGTTATGACAATATCGCGTTGTGTAAGTGTGTTTGTGTGCGTGTTATTTTAGCAAGTTATAAGTATACATAGAATCTATCAAGAACATGACATGACTTCTCAATATGATACTTAATTACTTAGTTTTATACTCGCTTATGCTTTGAGTTGGGTACCTTCTCGGCTTTTTATATTAAAACCTGATGAATAATTTAGCACAAATTAACGATAAATTGATATAAATATTTTTAACATATCTTAACAGAAATAGACAACTTGAAATTCATATAAAACTTGAATTAAATAATGATTTCTCCTTACAGACTAATTTATTAATAACTCTAAACAATAATGATCCATTACACCATATTGAAAAGTTAAGGCACTGTTAACTTAATTAAGTACTTTTTAAGAAATGCACGTATAGCTATTTTACTTATTCCAAAATATAGCACCCATCTTCTATTTTATAGCATCTCTTTATCGATGTTTGTTACAACAATCTCCTACTCTACCATGTTATGTTATGTATGACTTAGATCATTCCACGTAATACAATTAACATATATTTATTACTTGATGACGTGTTCTCGGACATAAAATAAAGTAATTAAGCATTACCGCAGCAAGATGAATTTCAATAGGCTTGTGGCGGTAATCCAATAAATCTAGGAACAATTGTTAAGTTGAAGCATTATGTACAAAATGGCTTGACATTCTCAGAATTTATATTTCCAGCAGATATATTTTATAAAGTCAATTTTGTGCAAAAAAGACAGCATTTGATGGCACTTTTACATGACGTCATTCTGTTGTTATTTCATAGAACTCAGGAACGAAAGTTCCTTTTTGACAGTTCATAAAAAGTATCTATATTGATTTGAGAGGCCACAAGCCTATTCACATATTCCCAAGGATTTCATTCTTTAGCTGCCAACCTATTATTAATGTTGATGCAGTTCTAAGTAAATAAGTGCGTAACTATTTTACATAACTATGGCATTGAACACAGCGTATATAAATACCTCTAACTACAATATTTTACAACAGTATAGCTTTTTTTGGGTTACTTTCGTAGACTAGGCCATGAATGATGGCGTGATAATGTAGATCTCTGTCTATCTATACAGATGTCGGATGCATATCTTAGAATTGGGCATATCATGAAATGGCCGACAATGGAGTAAGTATCATCAAACGATAAAATATTTTAGGGCAAACACTGCGGTAGCTTAGGTGAAGACTAAAGGGGGCGAGCGCGGCGCCGGCCGGCGAAGCCCTCGAATAGTCATCGTGTTAGTATGACATGTACTTATAAAACAAAACTTACCACGTAATGCTGAATAAAAATGCCTCAAAAGGTAATGTTTTCATTAAAAACCGCCTTTTCATGATATGCCCAATTCTACGATATGTCGCCGACACATACAATGACTCTTAAAAATATTCGAGTAAATAATATACTTGAGGTTAAGGCTAACGCTGCCAGTTTACAAAACCCTGTACAGTTACAAGATACTTAAATAAATTTGCATCTGAATTTTGAAAACAGTTTACATACAATACCCAATTCAGATCCCACTTATTCCTGTTCCCGAGTTATATTTGCTTCTCACTTCCGCAATCTTCGTTGACCTTGGTTTGTAATTATTCGTACCTCGCCTTAATCGGATTTTCTTTGTGTGTCGTATCGCAGTGTAGGTATATCGTTTAATGTAAAAGGTGATAAACTGGAGACGCCTGCTGTGTGTGAGTACACCACCACTCCAAGCGCACACAGCAGGCGGCTCCAGTTTATCACCTTT
>OY735253.1:3017074-3160038 GCA_963457715.1 Argyresthia albistria
GGCCAACCAAGAACCAACTGGCTTCTAAACCTCACCCACTGGTTCAGTTTGATCACTGAAGACATATTTCGAGCCGCCACATCACGGTCACAGACAGCCATAATGATAGCCGACCTCCGACAGGAGATGGCACTCGAAGAAGAACAAGTTCATTTATAAACGTTTATGTCTCCACTGTAATCGTTAGACTTCAGTCACCATGAGCTCTATTTTTCAATCGCTTGTGTGATATAAATATATCGCATGCGAAGTATATCACGCTCGACTTGTATATCGCATGAATGACGTAAATTTTTTGCATTTTTGAATCGCTCGTCTTCGGTGTTGCCATTAAACATGGGAATGTTGATTTTTATTCGTTACACGCAGAAAAAGTAAAAATCGTTAAAACCGGTAAATACCCTATGGGAAACAGAAAGTTGAGTTCTCTCTGTTACGAGGCTTTATGACAGTTATTTTGCTTAATCTAAGTTGACTGTCAAACTTGTCAAAGTTTTTTATTTTTATTTCCGAAGAACGCGGGAAACAAAAATCGGTAGTAAAGAGCGCTCATTTGCAAAAGAGCGATTGAATAGAGATGATATCAAGAACATTCCTGCTAAGGTTGGATTAGGTTAGGTAGGCTTAACAGTAGGTTGTTCACCTTATCGAAGACCTTCCTACTATGGTTGGTCGCCGCCTGCGGCCGCGGTCAGTCGACCACGTGCTTGATCTTCACGTACAGCGCCGCCGCGAACAGAACCCCGAACATCGGGATGACGGACATGCCGACACCCACCGCCGCCAACACCACCAGGTGCGATCGGATGTGGTTCGTGAACTGGCGGATGCAGCCCTGTACACAAATACAACGTCAAACTACAGCGATTGATTGGGGGGTTTTCGAGGGAGTTGGGATGGCTGAAGTAGAAGCTACAGCCCCCCTTCCGTGCAACCGGTGTCGGCATCGGCATCGTGTTTAAACGCGCAAGAATGAACTTTACCATTATGACAATACGGCAAGTCAAACACGAAGCCGATGCCGACAGCGGCTGCGCGGTAGGGCCCCAGGTTAGCAGAAGTGTGCAAGGTGCAGATCAACTTTGAGATGAAATGCTGTCTCTAGGGCTGTCAAAAGTCTGGTGAAAACATCTTAAGATGAACACTCACTCGCTTCGCTCGGGAACTCTTTAGTATCTATAATACCGCTCGGGATATAGTAGGCCCGATAAGTCCGTAATTTGTGTCTTCGCAGAGGCGCTGAGATCTGGCGTTAGCTGATGAGCGTTGAATTACTGAAAGAGCATGCAATCTAAAGGGCTCTACTCACGATGCAATCTGTCTCGCGATTTGTTGCTGCAACTTGTTGCCTTGCAACCGATTGCAGGTAGATTGCATCGTGAGTAGGCAGGTTGCAGGTTGCATGCAACAAGTTGCAGCGACTGGTGGCGGTCTTGCAGCACGAGTCCGGCACTAGTTGTCGCGTGTCGTGCTCTGTAGCAGTACATACCGTGTAGTATATGTTGGAGGGGTGGTCCCTCGCGCCGCAGCGACTGGTGACGGTCTTGCAGCACGAGTCTGGCACTAGTTGTCGCGGGTCGTGCTCGTGCCACGCGCTGTGCCGCCAGTCCTCGAAACGGACCGCGCCGCAGCACCGGAACTGAGGAGGAGACACCAAACGTTCGTGTTATGAAAACCGAATGGCCAGGACCCTTCTAAAAGTAGGCTTGCGTCCAAGGTAATCCAATAAATCTGGGAACAAGTCTTAAGACGATCGTGTACTCGCAAGCTTCCATACAAAAAGCGTTAACGTTTTCCACCCCCTAAACCTTGTCCGATTTTCACAAATTTTTTACATGTTTGAGATACTATGGAAAACTATGCTCGTACGTTTTGATTTTTTTGAAATATTAGATATTTTAGGAAATATAAGAACATAACCCAGTCCATATAAAAATATAAGTTCCAATCCAATGAAGGGCCCTCTGACGGACAGACGGACGGACAGACGGACAGCGGAGGCTTAGTAGAGCTCGTCTAAGCTGAAATGACGCGCCCCACTCCTTGGTTTTGTATGACAAGTAAATACGAAACCAAGGAGTGGGGCGCGTCATTTCAGCTTAGACGAGCTCTAATAGGGTCCCGTTTGGCACCCTTCGGGTACGGAACCCTGGTAAATGAAATATACAGAGTACAACATGTTGTTCTGCCCCCACCTCGATCTGCATGCGATCGACGCCGTCCGTGATGATCGCGTCGAGCGCGTAGTTGTTCAGGAAGGTGTTGTTCAGTTCCCTGTTCAGTTCAACTTCCACGGCCACCTCGTAGTAGTACGCCAGCCCGCCCGCGCCCGCCTCCAGGATTAGCGTGATGAGGAGGAAGTATGTGTACTGGAATGTGCGAACAAATGCGACTTGTTGTAATTACGTAAGTCGGACGAACTTTCATCGGTAGAGTGGGTGACAATATATAGATACATTTTCACAACTCACCAATTTACCTGTGCTGTGATTGGTCAGCCGCTGCGAAACTGTCTGGCGGCCCGTCATCGTACATAGGTTGCGTATGCGAACGTTTGTTGAATACAACAAACGTTTGGCGAGCCGCATTACCCGCAGGCGCAGTCAATTGGATATATAGTCTCTGGCGCTTTCTAACCACCACATGCTTGGTTACTTGCTTCATATAGTATCTTATGCCACCGGTGGTGTGCCGAGGCCGCAAGCACTTACGCATAATAAGCTCGTTCTATTCTCAGTCTTGAGTCCGCACAGACCGAGTCCACTCATCGGCAGCCCCAGAGCCCCGGCCACGATGAGCAGGTACGCTATAGCGGAGTACGTGGGCGTGGGCAGGAGTGCGACGTAGCGATGCCGCGAGGCCACCGTCCATGCGCCCACGGCTAGCACGCCGATGCCTGCAAACTGGGAGGGATAGCTGTTGGTTTGTGATGCTGCATACTTAGGCTGGATTTTACCAACAAAGTTATTTTATTATTTATTTTATTTTATTTGGGACATCAACAGCACATAGACAAACAAATTACAAAGAGCAAAGATACGGAGTTATCCCCGGGATAGTTATTCTCTGTATAACTTTTCGATGGTAAAATCCGGGCTAATAGGCTTGTGGCCTGTCAAGTCAAAATAGATACTTTTTATGAACTGTGAAAACGGAACTTTTGTTCCTGAGTTCTATGAAATAGTAACAGAATGACGTCATGTAAAAGTGCCATCAAATGCTGTCTTTTTTTGTACTAAATCGACTTTATAAAATATATCTGCGGGAAATATACAATTCTGAGAATGTCAAGCCATTTTGCACATAATGCTTCAACTTAAGACTTGTTCCTAGATTTATTGGATGACCTTGGCCACAAGCCTATTATGACGAATAGAATAGAATATTCTATTCTATTCTATTATGACGGTTGTAAAGCCAAAGGGCGTATAGGATAGGAATGTTAAAAGTGTTAACAAAACATCGATATTACATATTCCCCTGTGTCTTGGGAAGCAGAAAAAGCGAACGTCACAAACACGTGAACATTGGGGACATTTTTTTCTTCCTCCTCATCCCGGATTCGAAACGGAGGCCTCTCGCTTGGGAAGCAAGGCCTCGACACCATCACCACAGAGGTCGTCGGTAGCTAGGCAGGTAATGTTTCTCACCAAGAAAACAACATTGAAGATGTGCAGCACACACTTCAGGAAGTTGACGCTGCAGCAGTCAGCGTCACGTGACTTCCGGGACCTCATCTTCTTCTTCTTCCCGAGGAGGGTTCCTCCTTCCTTCTTCTTCTCCTCGGCCATGACGGAGTCAGCAGTGGCACTGCAAGCTGCGCTGCGAGTCTCAGCTGCCTCTATCCATTGTAACCTGAAAAGACAAAAAGAAAACTGAATAATCGTTTCGACGACACAACTTCTGTGCATTATGTAGATTACATGGCGTTACTTACATAAATTATCGTGGAATCGGTTGAAGAACAAAGTTTTGAACTATGCGTCAGAACCAGTTGTCGACATGACCTTGATTTCAATTTAAGTTTGGCTTTCTGTGTATTAGTAGAATATAAATACCGAATTTCTTGTGTCAGTTATTTTGCGGAGTTTTACAATAAGACAATATAGCGATTATCATGATTTATTTCTTATAGCAATGCATGATATATACTTAGGTAAATGCTAAATTATAGTACAAAATGGAATATTTTAGAATCCCTAGATTAAAATTAACATAAACATAAAAGCGTCATGTTCTTTCCCATACGGGGTGACAAGAGTGGAAATGTCGGATATCCTGATTATGATAATGGGCACATTTCTGTTCACTGCCACCCCATATGAGAAAATGGCGTGACGTAAGATTGTAAAAATCTGTAGCAGAATAAATTGATTTAATTTCGTAGATTTAGTACATTACCTACCATAAAACAAAGAGTAAAAAGATAGAAAATATACTGATTGCGGGATTGCAATATCGTATTTACAGAAACATTTCAAAAGCTCAATTCATAATGTAGAAGTTATTATTAACATCAGTCATTGTTTAATCACATTAAAAATTCATTAGTATTATGTAGAAAACCTATCATCCTTTGGATTACATTTTTAATTACAGCTTTCATAATCTATTATCTAGTATCTATACTAGATTAATAGCTTTTTTATCTAAAGACGGTGGACCTAATTGAAACCACATTGGATATTCCATTGCAACACTGCAAAATGTCCCAAATCCACAGTTCAACACAGTGATTGTTTATATTGACTTAATCATCGTACAAATGAAGTGTGGACTCCAACTTATCAACAACTTTCTTGTAAAAGTTGATCTGTTGCTTCAGGAATCGTTGCATCGTGACCTTTATGTCATCCGTCCGTTCAGCCTTGAAATGGTTGATTTCGGCAAGCAGCGCGTAAGATATGACGTCAGTTCTCCGCAGTACTTCATTCAGTTGTGCGCTCTCCATCTTGTTGTCGGCCCTCAATCTCTCGCATTCCCTCTTCTTTTGTATGGCATTTTTATGATTCGATAGCACTTCTGGAAAGCCTCCCACTATTCCTTTGTACAGATGGAACTTGTCCCCCAGAGGTTCCCAGTCATATTTCGGGTACTCATCATACATCCTGCCAATTTCGATATAAGCACCGCCTGTCATCTTAATCGCTGACGTCAGCTTCGACCGTGATACCATTGACCCTTCGTCAAGGCCAAGGGCATTACCCAATCCATAGAATGCTTCTCCGATCTTCTGACAGTCACTCTTGTACGGCCCTTGGCATTTTTTGGTTTGTGCAACACACATGCTGGACACGTTCTTGACTGATGTGTCCATATTGTTGACAAATAAGTGACATTGCTCAGTGATTTGGTCCACTTGAGATTGCAGCAGAGCTTTTTCAGGTACTACCAGAGATATGCAGTAATTGAGACCCAGCAGGTTATCTCTTTCTGCCTGTCTTTTTCCTGCTTTCCATCTCTTTTCATCAGTGCATGTGAGGAAGTGTTGCCACACTTCTGATTTGGAGAGCACAGGATGTTTGCACATCCAGTCTACAAATTCCTGGAGCTGAACTCTTCTACGTTCAATAAGTTGCTCATCATATCTGCCAGAAATAGTCTTATCTGGTAGAGGTGGAATCGGAATGAGTGAGAACTTCTCTTGAAGCCTTTCATGAAGCCAGTCAAAATGCTTGTATCTTCGTGAGACTTGAATGTTGTTGAATGATGGTGTCAGCTGATATGCAATAAAACTTTTGATGCCCTTGAACTTTGATTCCTTCTTTGGGGAAGCAACAGAGACAGAGTATGGTTGTGGTAAAGGTGACCACACATAGCCATCCTCATCTTGTACAATATAAACTTTCTCTGAGTCTGGCACTTCAACATTAAGTGTACCGAGAAGGTAACTTTCCCCGCTAACCTTTGAGGATGGGGCAAACTTGTTTTTTCTGACTGTGCCGGCTTGAGAGCCATAGCTGGAGGCGGCATCGTCAATATGGAGGTTGCTGTACTCTGAGATGGGCATGCCCGGGAGTGGCGTGAGAGGTGCTTGTGCATTGTGGTTTTTGCTCTGTTGTGCTCCGGGCCCTATTTCTGAATAAGTTTCATCATCCCAGTCATCGTCCCAACCCTCATCATGCGATGTTCCTCTCTGGTTATTGTTGTCTCCAGCACTGTATTGTTGGTCTCCCCAGTCATCAGCGGCTTGGTCGTAGCGAGGTGCAGGCGGAGCTGCCTTGGTCTGGCCAGACTCGTCAGGGGTCAGTCTCCTCACATATGCAGCTGGGAACAGCCCTGTTTCTCCCTTAGGATTCCTCCCCTCCCACCAACCTTCACCAATCTCAGTGTTCAGGATAGTGAGGATTTCTCCAGCCATTATTGACATCTCAGTTGTGCCGGGCTCACCCGAGAAGTCATACAACGCCTGTGCTTGGGCCGTCATCTTGGACCCTGTTACCTACAACAATATTAAATATTATTAATTATTATAAAATGTTAAGTCAAGAGGATTATGAATATACTATATTATCAGAGCTGGTTAGTCACTATCTTATCAGCTAGCTATCTAGAAAGGTAGGTGTGTATGTAGTGAGATATAAGATATGTTGGGTTGATTATGCTGTGGCAAGTTATGTGGATTAGGTCTATTTCGGAAGTAGGGCGTCACGGGGCGTCATTCACGTTGCTCAAGCATTTGACACAATTTCTTTACAAGGCCCCAATTATAAGCTTGTTAAAACTTAATTGACATAAGTAGTAGGCTGTTTGGTGGAATCCAATTAGATTATTCTCGATATAGCTTTGTGGAGTTTCTTTGTTTAGATTTTGTTGAGAGTCCAGAAAACTCATTTATTTGTTGCAAACATACAAAATACTGTAAACATCTACTTCGTAGTGAAACTTTGTAACGTAATTTGCATGGAAAAGTAAACTAATGGGCAAAATAGACACCGTAATTTAATATAAAATACTTATTAGTTCACATTGTTATTTCTTACGCATAATATGCTAAGAAATTGTTGGTTTTGTGATGCGTGCGAGATGAATGAATGACGTCAATAAAGGGAGGAGGCACAAAAATCATTGCGTTTTGGCGAATGAAGATTACGAGATATGAAGGTGGGCCTACAGACCTTCGATGTAAATTATCAGCATGTAATACTTACGCTTAATCACAGTAAACAATAGGGAATTAATATTTATAAAGCGGATATAACAAATTAGACGTATGTACAGTCACCTGAAATTGTCTGACGAATTATTGACAGATGAATTCGATTGGACGTTGAAACGAAGCCGGTTTTCTATTGCAAGCTTTCGTATCTGTTTTTACGTGGCACACAATACGACTTTACGATTGGTCAGAATACTCACAAGGCAGCAGCTATATCGACCAACAACCAATCAACGCTCTGCCTTGTATTTTTAAACATAAATGCCGAATAGAGAACAATCTTATTTTAGTTTCTGTTCAAGCATCTAGATGGCGTTGTACATTATAGCTGCGTTCACAAGTCACATAAGTGCCGTTCATTTTACTAAATACAGTAGTGTACCTTCCACACTCGATCACTCGACGATGAGCTCGACGACGACGACGGCCGGCCGGTGCGTGTTTCGAGGATCTACTTTGTCAAGAAATGCTAGACAATACGTGTCTCGCTCGTGGACCACTATAATAAGAACTGCTTTGAACCGGGACATTTTGTCCACCTGCAAGTAGGTACCATCAATCACCCAGAAGAGAAATCAAAAGTTTTTTCAGTTGTGCTGCTAGTGGCAAGCCAAACTACCGAACAATTTCAAGGGCAATGAAATTACGTTAACTAGTACGACGTCTACGTAAAAAATACCATGTTACGACCCGAAAGTCCGAAAGACGTCAATTCGGATCAGCAATGTACGCAAGGCTTGATTGACCACAATAAATTAATCAGTGCTAATTGTAATGAAAGGGAGGCTCGTCGCGCCCTGTGATCCGTAGGTCGCGGTTAAAAGGCTAAGCCCTGTGATTTGTTTCGGGGACTCAGGGTGCTGAACGATTCACTAAAACCATGCTGGATTAGAAAAGATCCGTTCGCCCTTTTTGCCTTAAATTCGTTTTATTCATTACCTATTAGATGTAATGTAGAGCTCCGGCATGATTAAACTTTACTTTTTTTAAGAATTCTTAAATAAGTTGCAGGAGATGCAGGTTCGAATCCCGGTGCTGACCATGTACCAATGAGATGATTAATTTGTCTTAAGTACATTATCGGACACTCCGTGTTTCGGATGGCACGTTAAGCTGTAGGTCCCGGCTACTATCACTACTTCGTAGTATGTAGTAGTCGTAAAACCCCTCCACTAACCCGCACTGAGCCAGCGTGGTGGGGTATGGCTCAATCTTACTCGGATCCGGGTAAAGGCCTGTGCCCCTCGGTGGGGACATAATGGGCTACATTTATTATTATTATTATAAATAAGTTAGTAGACGCATAGGTATCCCAGAATGCTTTATTTAGTCAGAAGTTCTTATACATAAGCTTAGAGATAATATCTAGGTACACTTCTTTTCTATCTTAAGTTACCTATCTGTATATGAAGTCTTAGGTGAGTAATTTAAAGAATTTACGAATTACACAATCAACGAAGAAAAGGAATCCTACTCCTACTTTTTAAAAGTATTACGCGTTACAACGAGTAGCCTGCGATCTCCGTGACGGCAGAAGTTTTCAGAACTAATTTAAGTGTCGATGTAACTCCGGCCGAGGCGAATTAAACCGATAACGCGGTGTTTTACCCGCTCGCGTGCTTAGGGGTCCGCAGTCTACGTGGTTCACCATATTTTAGTGCTTGAATCGCAACTCAATCAAAATAGTTAGGACACAGTATGGACGATAAACTTGAATAAGGGGAGAGTTCACCAACTTTTAAGAGTTGGCTTTTATTCCCCTTTCGCTTCCTGTCCGGCCGAAAAGCAAAAATATTTGACATTAAAATTAGGGCAAATTAAGTTTTCATTCCCTTGCAATCATCGATTGTGCTTGCAATAGACATTAGTAAGTTAGTACCCACTGCCAAAGTTTGTTCGAGGTGTATCCTTTCGCGAGGGGAGGGGTATCTTCTTACCATGGAGCGAACAAGTGACAGATCCTTGCTTCTTACACAATGCTATGACGTCATTTCCTTCAGTGACGTGAGTTTTATTTGAGAGATGTTACAAATACAACTTGGTGGCTATTGAGATGATGATGTAGGCATTAATTAGTCATCTCATGATTGGAAGACAGCTTAAAGTAGGTACAGAACGAAACGGAATTACAGCCAATTCCGTTTATACCTTTACATACAAATATCAGTCAATGTTTCTTCCTCTACGGAACCTGCTGCGAAAGGTACCTAATACTAGCTTTTCTTCGGACCCGTTTTTGTTTCGTATTTAGCAACGAATGTGGTGTCTGTCTAGCTAGTCTAATCAGTTTTTGTGGCTTTGCACGGCGACCAATGCTCTACATCTGTCGCTGATCAGAGATCCTAGGAGGAGAATATACTTAAGTACCTAGGATAACGGACCCGATTAGAATGCTTAATCTGAAAAACTTCGCTGACTATTCTCATATGTATTACCATAGGTTACCTACCTAAGTAACAAATAATGAGTATTTACTGTCAAACTTGGTTCAGATTTGCGCAGCTATAGAAGTGAGAGGAGACTAACTAAAAGTAGCTCCTAAAAGTCACGAACTCAGGAAGCCTAATTTATGGCAAATTGGAAAATCCGGAGAATCGGAGAAAATTGCTCTAACTGGTAATGTGAAGCAGTAAATTTTATCAGTTGTGGAAAAGCGCAATGTATCAAGTAGTCAGTTACTCCTTTCGTACCCTGAAGCCAACAGCCTTGGGTAATGGTCCATTTATCGGACTCATTTTAAAACAAACGCGTTGAGTTAATGGGAAAAATTCTCCGCTTTGAGAGTTACAAATCACTTGTTGAATTTTTTAATGGCGTCTTTGAGAGCGATAATGATCACGGCAGATTTTCAGAGACTTTAGAAAGAAGAATTTTGTCCAAAATGATTTCCTTATTAATTAAAATTGTTTTTGATGTATGTACCGCGTATCGCATCGCAAGCGAAGAAGCAAAGCAAAACAAGACATTCATTGAAATGCTCTGTACAAGGCTCTCTCATTCTACTTACTTCCAAAAGGATTTTTCTAAAGACTTCATTAAACAACCCTATATTTAATTATCTACTTTTCAAATACTTCGGAGCTCTTTAATTACTCTGTCCAACTTTGACTTGATAAATACAAACAATAAATTAATACAAGTTTTTGTCGGCTACTGTGAGGAAATACTTATAATTAAAACGGCCCTTTTGTGTGAATATTAAATGGGCAGAAGGTTTTCTGTTAGAAGCTCTGTAAATCTCCGCCCATCTCGTTGAAAAGTTTATTCCGTATTACCGAACGTTGCTCGGGACTTACAGCCGGCGGCGTGGGGCGGCGTGGTGCGGGCGGGCTCTTCCGCGTTGAATAATGAAGGTGTACCCTCGAATGTCGTTGGCGTTGAAGCGAAAGGTTGGGATGATAAGAGTCACGTTTTAGTCAATTAAAATTAGGGTGAATATTATCTTTCTTCAAGGATATTTTTATTTAATCTAATTGGGTTTAGCAGTAAGTTAAGTTAAGACGTACATATATTGTATATATGTTATGTCGTTAGTTATTTATTAATGAAGTTTATATCCGATTCAGGTTTATTTCGGCTTTTTATGTTCAAGTTTTATACTTTTTGCAGACAAAATATGTATTTACGCTATTATTAAATCAGCAAATTCGAATTTACGATATTATTGTTTTCTAAACTGATTCATTGTACCTATGTACTGTTGTGACTACCATACTAGAGATACAGTCTTGTTGCAGATGAAACAGACAAAGTGGTCTAGAGAGGGCAGGTCGCTCTTGTTCCGCCAGCACTGCTTACGTGTGAACCATCATGCCCCATACAGGGCGAGCAGTGAACACAAAAACTGTGGACCGTGTCCGAGGATGTCCGTACCGCCAATTGCTGTCCAGTTAAGCTGTTAGTTGGCTCCCTTTGCTGCTGCTGCCGGCGCTCTAATGAGATCTTGCACACGCCAAATAGTTAATTAAAACTTAAAAAGCTATATACTGGAACGTAGAATTAATGTGCTTTGCCTTAATAAATCTCTGTGTGGGTGTGTCATTAAAAGTAACTGCCTAACTCTGAGTCGGTATAACAATGTATTCACCGAAATTATTCAGTCTCAAATCTCAATACTTTTGGGCTCAAATATTTCGTACAGAGCACGCAGGTAACAGGGTTTTAGAAACACCAGTTCCGCTCCATTTCCTGCTGAAATAACTTGTGCTCATAATGCACCATGATATGCAATATGCAACGTAGAGAGACGAACAATCTACATAGACTTCAGACACACTTCAGCCAAAAAGCACACTAGAGCAGCGAGACGACGCGACGACCCGACACGACATGATGTAGTGCCACAAAGGGGATGGCGAACCTTGCGAAAAAATAGTACACAAAACTGCATTTCACACTAAGGTTCTGTTCATAGTAAACACAGTGATAGACACAAGATGTATAGAACATATATATAACATGGTTAGACCTAGAGCATGTCCCACTTGGGAAATAATTAAAAGAGAGAAAAACGGAGAAAATTTACCGATTTGTAATCGCACCCTAACACAATGTGGCTTTAATCACGCTATTACCTACATTGTGTTTATTTTAATTGAGGTTCTCTACCTAAGCGATATATTATGATAGGGGCCATTTGTAAGGAAAATGCACTATACTAAAAAGGCAACTAAGATGACGTCATTATGACGTTTAGAGGGCTTAGTGGCCTTTTTAGTTTAGTGCATTTTCCTTCCAAATAGCCCTCATTGAGGCTCAAATATTAGTGAAACAAGAAATTATGTAGGTATGTGCGATTGCAGGATCCATCCAACACTTATACTTATTTTCCTGCATACGGATCCCTCACAGACACACTTGTACCGAGAAATAAATGCAGACATATTGCACCATGTTGGTTGATGAGCAGGTTGTATGTGCAAAGTCGCGGTAAGTAAAGTAATATCGCAGTTCAAGATTACTATCTCTGCACATGTAGGGGTAAGTAAAAAAGCCTTGTAGTGAGGTACTAATATATTGAAGTACACACTAACGTTTGATAAGTAATATGTTTATTTATTATTTTTACAGTTTGTTTACGTACTAATTTTATTCGCGTATAAGAGCGGGAGCGACGTGCGTCCGACGCTGAGTTGGATGAGTGACTGTTTCTGTGGTCGGCCGGCTCGCCCGGCCAGCGCAGTCGCAGGACCGCATTCTTTCTATTGTTCATCTATCGCGCATCGTTTACACGGCGCGATTTCAATACATGATTATTTTTCTGTCTTTCTTTGTGTTTTACTTTCTTTTTATTCTGTTTTAGGTCACATCGCCACACACTCCCCTCCAGAGACCGGGTTACGGGCGATATATATCCGGAAGTCTTATTCTTCTTCCAGATCGTGTTCTACGTTCCGTTTCAGGTTCAGGTGATGGTAGTGGTGGTGGTGATAATTTAATCTTTTCTTTTTCAGGTTCTTCTAATGTCTGTCTGGAGTAATCAGATGGAGTATCTACGAGTGTATATGCTGGCTTCAGTCTATCAATGGTCACGGTAAGTGTTTTTCCATTAGCGATGATTTTAAATACTTTCTCGTTTCTTTCCAGAACTCTGTGTGGTCCAGTGTAAGCGGGTTGCAGTGGTCGGCGGTGAGCATCGTCTCGCAGGAAAACGTGAGTAGTAGTCTTGAGATCTTTATATACGAATATCGACTTTTTGCAGTGTCTTGACGTTGGTTGCGGCTGGATTGCGGTAGCAAATTCTCTAAGCCGTGCGGTGAAGTCGGTGACATCTGTAGTTGTGTTTGTATTGGAGCTGAAGACTTCTCCTGGCAATCTTAATGTTTCACCGTAGACAAGTTCTGCAGAGCATGTTTGTAGGTCTTCTTTGTATGCACATCTTATGCCCAGTAGTACCAATGGTAGTGTTTCTGTCCAGTTTGTATTTCCATGGCATGTTATTGCGGCTTTTAATTGTCTATGGAATCTTTCGACTAGACCGTTGCAGGCTGGGTGGTAAGCCGTTGTTCTTTTGTGGTGGAATCCAGCTATCTCTGACAGGTACTTGAATAGAGCGGATTGAAATTGTGTTCCTCTATCAGTTATTATTTCAGCTGGACATCCAAATCGGGCTATCCATCCTGACAGGAGAGCTCTTGCTACTGTTTCGGCTGATATATCTGTGATCGGTATCGCCTCGGGCCATCGTGTGAATCTGTCTACTGCGGTTAAGCAATATTTGTAACCATGGGATACTGGCATTGGTCCGATCAGGTCAATATGCAGGTGAGTAAATCTTGCTCTTGGAATTTCAAATGTGCCTATAGGGGATGACACATGCCTTGTTATTTTTGATCTTTGGCATGCGTGACATGTTCTGGCCCACTCACGGCAATCTTTGCGTATATTTGGCCAAACGTAGCGCTGCGATATCAGTTTTATTGTTGCGTTGGCGCCGGGGTGGCTCAATGAATGCAGATTTTCATAGACTCGACGTCGCATTTCTTTCGGTACGTAGGGTCGAGTTATGTCAGTTGTTGCATCTCCGTATAGTTTTATGTCTGTTCCAGGTATTGAGATCTTTGTCAGTCTTAGTGATGTCTCTCCGTCGAGTAAGTTTTTTAATTCTAAATCGTTTTCTTGTAGTTTTGCCAACGTTGCCAGATCTATTGGTTGTGATAGTTCCTCTATTCTTGAAAGGGTGTCTGCCACAACATTATCTTTTCCGGATATGTGTTGTATATCTGTGGTGAATTGCGATACATAATCTAGGTGGCGAAATTGTCTAGGCGAGCATTTATCTTTTCGCTGATGAAATGCGAAGCAGATCGGTTTGTGATCAGTGAAAATCGTAAAATGACGTGCTTCAACAAAATGGCGAAAGTGTTTTATTGCCTCATAAATAGCCAGTAGCTCTCTATCATACGGTGAGTATTTCTGCTGTGCTGGAGTTAGTTTTCTTGAAAAGAATGCCAGCGGTTGCCAGTTGCTGTTTGCGTGCTGTTGTAGGACCGCTCCCAGTGCTGTATCCGAGGCATCTGTGACTATTGCTAATTTTGCCTTCAGGTCTGGGAATGCTAGGAGTGCAGCTTGGCATAGACTCTCTTTGCAATTTCCAAATGCCTTTGTTGTTGTTTCGTCCGAGATATCCACTGGATGTGAACCTTTTATTGATCCGACGAGTAGAGCATTAAGTGGTGCTTGTAATTTCGCCGCATCGGGTATGAATCTCCGATAAAAATTGATCATCCCCAGAAAGCGCCTTAGTTCTCTGGCGTTTTTTGGTGTGGGGAAGTTCTTTATAGCTTCGACTTTGGTTGCTTCTGGTTTCACGCCTTCTGCTGATACGTTATACCCCAAGAATGTGACTTCTGATACGCCAAATTTGCATTTAGAAGTGTTGATGACCATGTTGTTCACAAGTGAACCATAACCGGCATCAGATGACAGAGAGGGCTGAGGAGGCGGTGGGGGGCAAGACGGGCCCCGAGCAAAGCGAAGGCGCTCCGATGACCAGACGACAATCACAACTGTAATCGCCATTACGTAGTTTGAATTTAAACAATAAAACATTCAAAACGCTTCTAAATAAGTATTTTATTGGAATATATGTTAGGCCTTAACATATTTGGCGACCGTGACAAATAAACAAATAATAATAAAGAAGATTTGCAAGAACCGGCGGCAAATTATTGCCAAGTCATCTGGCGGAGAACAAAGGAATTTCAAATACCTAACGATCAAGAGGAGTGTTGGAGCGGAGATTTGGTGTGCTGCAGTTTACCTGGAGGTCTGGAAGACTAGCCCGAGGGAAGTACATGCCCATTCCTGTATTTTTCTATCCTATTCCCCTTTTATTTGTGTGAATTACTGAGTCACTTTGAAACCGTTAGGAGACCTTGCCACTAGCTAGCATCGCTTTATTCATTGCTTAGGCTTATTGTCGTTTGGCTATTTGCAATAATAGTGTAGTGAAGCAGTAATTTGGAGTTATTAATTGTGCGTAGGTTATTAAAATAGAAGTACAAGGTGCGCGGCTGTTTATCAAAGGGCTAAAGTTACCTTTTAATCTTATTCTCGTAATGTGGAATAACGACACCGTAGCTTACCATAAACTTCTATAAATCCCTATTCTCTTGCTGTTAAGCGGATTAGGCATCTATGCAGTAACTCCTTAGGACTCGTACCTGCTTATAATATAAACGCATTCTGTAAACAGACTATAACGTATTTTGCTTGGTATGTTGTGATTGCAAAGCATCGTCTCATTATTAAACTAAATAAGCATTAATTGTATTGCTTATAGAAATTTAACTAAAGTCCAAAGACCAAATATTTTTACAAAATAATTAGTTAATTACCCTCAATAAATTAATATTTCAACTAGATATTTTAAGGGTTTCGCTGAACATTCCAGGGTCGGTGTTTGCATTTCGCAGCGCCGTTGCGACCCCGCTCGACCTTGAGGTGTCCAGCTGCTGTAGCACGTGATTGCTGCTGCGTGACCTCTCTCGCGCGAGTCTTCTGTTGCTGGACTGGACGTGTTCGCTCTTCAAGGGTTCGGTTGCACATATTACTTTATTTATTTCATTGCTATACCATAATATAACTGTAAATTATGCCATCGGACCAGGAGGCTAGTACTGAGGGCACTAAAACTGTTGTTCCTGGGTCATCAAATCAAACAATGACGTCTAGCGAAATTGGGAAGGACCTAATAAAAAAGCGTAGCTCTATAAAAGGACAAGTTACTATTTTTAAGGACTATTTAAAACCTATCCTGTTTCACGAACATGGGATGGTCTTAAATAGTCTTCAAGTTGAGGAACTGAGAAGGAGATATACTAAATTCGAAAGTTTATTCGCCACCTTTGATGAATTGCAGACTAGCATAGAATTTCACTGTTCGGACTTAGCAGTGCAATTGCAAGAACGGGATGCACTTGAAAGTAGGTTTTTTTCGCTATTGTGCCAAGCACAACAAGTGTTGGACAAGGCATCAGGGGTTGGCAAGGCTAATCAGGCTGACCAGGACTCACAGCTAGGTGCTAGCAATGGGATAAAATTACCCACCATAAAACTACCTTCATTCGATGGTAATTATCTAAAATGGTTAGAATTCAAGGACACATTTGATTCAGTTATACATTCAAACAATTCCATTCCACCGATAAACAAATTTCACTATCTACGGGCCGCTTTAGAGGGCAGTGCTGCAGTAGTTATAAAATCAATTGAGTTTTCTGCCAATAACTACATTGTTGCGTGGGAACTGTTGTGTGACAGGTATAATAATAAAAATATTCTGATAAACAACCATCTCAAAGCTTTGTTCAATGTCGACCCTATAACAAAGGAGTCATTCAAGGCAATACGATACTTAATTGATCTTGTCTCTAAAAATCTTAGGGCGCTAAACACACTTGGTCAGCCAACTGATAAATGGGACACAATAATAATTTATATGGTCTCAGGAAAATTAGATCCTATCACCAGTAGGAAATGGGAGGAATTCAAGAGTAATCTGTCAGAATTGCCTACGTTGGAGGAATTTAAAAGGTTTCTTAGCAGCCGAGCGGACATATTAGAAACTTCATACTGTAGCAATCGAACTGACAAGGGTGACCATAAACCTGTGTACAAAGAAAATAGGATTACCAAGTCTTTTGTCGTAGCAGCAGACAACAAACAAGCAGCGAGTTATTCCTGCGTTGTTTGCGGTGAAAATCACATGCTCCATCAATGTTCTCAATTTAAAAATATGACTGTAGAAGACAGACTTAAAGAGGTAGAAAGATTGAAACTTTGCAGCAACTGTCTTCGGAGTGGCCATGCTACAGGCCAATGTCGTTTGAAAGGGCTTTGTAGGACGTGTAAGAAAAAACATAATAATCTAGTTCACGGGCAGGTCGATAATGATCAGGACATAGCAACGCAATCCACATTGCCAGTTTCTCTGTCAGTTCAATCTTCGGCGCAAGTTCTCCTTTGTACGGCACAAGTTGAAATCATCAACGAAAATAGCAACACAAGTCACTTAGCACGTGTTTTGTTGGACACAGGAAGTCAGTCATCTTTTCTTACGGCAAACCTGAGAGAGAGGGCTGGGTTGACTAATATTCCTGGTAAACCAATAAACGTTGCAGGTATTGGCAATGTGGTTTGTAAAATCACTGACCGCTGTCAGTTCATAATAAAATCACGAATCAATGCATTCGAAATCAAAGTTACGGGCCTAGTCGTCCCAAAAATTACAGGTACTTTACCAAACGTAGAGGTAAATGTCCAAGAGCTAAAATTACCGACCAACGTTGAGTTAGCTGACCCGACTTTCTATCGTCCCTCCGAAATAGATATACTTCTAGGAGCAGATGTCTTTTGGGATATTGTAGGTGCGAAACAAATAAAGTTAGGTCTCAAGAAACCTACCTTGCAACACTCAATGTTTGGATGGTTGGTGTCCGGTCCAACAAATGGAGATGTTCACCCTAACCCAGAGGTAAACTGCAATTTTAGCCATGAGATTCACGATTCCCTTACAAGGTTCTGGGAGATCGAAGAATTGCCAACTATGACTAAATCATATTCCATGGAAGAAAAATCATGTGAGTCCCATTTCTCGGAAAACGTCCGTCAATTAGATAATGGTCGATTTTCAGTCAAAATTCCATTCAAAGAGGAGCCAGAAAAGGCACTCGGTGACTCTTATCATATCGCTAAGAAAAGGTTTCTAAATTTAGAAAAGAAATTAAATAAATTTCCTCAACAAAAAGAAGCCTACAACAACTTCATCCATGAATACGCCAATCTAGGTCATCTAAGTGTGATAGAACGGCCAAAATTCGGGTGTTTCTTACCCCACCACTCTGTCATTAGAGAAAATTCAGAGACAACTAAATTAAGAGTTGTATTTGACGCTTCAGCGAAAACTACTTCCGGTAAATCACTTAATGATATACAACAAGTTGGCCCTGTAGTTCAAAGTGACTTGCTATCAATTTTATTGCGCTTCAGAGTATATCGGTTTGTACTCACGGCCGATATAGAAAAAATGTATAGGCAGATAGCTATAGATGAGTCTCAGCGGCACCTACAGCTGATAGTGTGGAGGGACGACGAAAGCCAGCCATTACAAACAATGCAGCTAAATACCGTCACATATGGGACGGCGTCAGCGCCGTTTCTAAGTACTCGTTGTCTTAACCAATTATCAAAAGACTGTAAGGACAAGGTAATAGCCAATGTAATAAAAAATCATTTTTATGTAGATGATTTAAGTACCGGAGCCTCGTCGGAGGATGAGTTAAAATATATATACAGTAATGTAAACAAAGTTTTGCAGTCTGCATGCTTTCCCTTACGAAAGGTCAGAACAAATTGTCCTCAAATTTTTGAAGGTGAAGAAGTAACTTCCGATTCTATGGAGCTATGTAAAGAATCGTCCGTGTTAGGTCTTAATTGGGCCCCAAATCCTGACACATTACAATTTTCAACAGACATTGAACGCACCGCTCAAATTACCAAAAGGACCATCATTTCAATGACATGTAAAGTATTTGACCCGCTAGGCCTACTTTCAGCATGTATAATTAAAGCTAAAATTATCTTACAAAAATTGTGGACTGCAAAGCTGAGCTGGGATGAGCCAGTTCCACAAAAGTTTCACAAATGTTGGTCTACCTTCATAGATAACCTAGCTCAGTTGTCTAAAATAATAGTGCCTAGATATGTCTTGTGCGATTTTCCCGAGTCTGTGGAGTTGCATTGTTTTGTTGATGCATCTCAAGCCGCGTATGGCGCGTGTGTTTACCTGCGCTCCACAGACAAAAACAATCACATTCAAGTCAAACTATTGTGCGCTAAGGCCAGGGTTGCACCCTTTAAAGCCAATGACGATTCCGAGATTAGAGTTATGTAGAATCTAAAGGCCTTTGTGTGTAATCGAGTCAATGAGATAAATGAATTAACATCAGAATTTAAATGGAACCACATACCTACAGATTTGAATCCCGCCGATCTCGCGTCAAGGGGTGTTGACCCACACCTGCTGCAGTCATCTCTCCTGTGGTGGGAAGGTCCTTCCTTTCTCACGAAGGAGCACTCCGAATGGCCTAAAAGTACCTACTTATCAACTAATAACTTACCAGAAATTAAAACAACGCCTGCTACGATGTTGTCACTCCCTGTTCGTTGCAATGATAATAGTAAAAATAATAATGATTGTCCTATAATTAAATTCGATAACTATTCTAATTATCAAAGATTAAAAAGGACAACTGCTTATGTGTTGAGGTTCATTAACAATTGTAAACACAACAGTTTAAAATTAAATGGCCCTTTAAATTCAAATGAACTGGAACAGTCACAAAATGTTCTAATCAAACAAAGTCAATTAGAATCATTTTCAAACGAACTTCAATGTTTAAGTAAAGGTGAGCAACTACATCATAAATCAAAATTGATATCACTAAATGTATTTATAGATTCAAATGGCATACTCCGGGTGGGTGGTCGTTTGCACAACTCGAGTTATGACTTTAACAAAAGGCATCCTATTTTATTAGATTCTAAAAACAGATTAACCCAATTATTAATGAAATATGAACACTTACGATTATTTCACGCTGGTCCTCAACATCTACTGGCTTCAGTTCGCGAGGAGTTCTGGCCAATAGGAGGTAGAAATCTCGCCCGCACTACTATAAAGAAATGTGTTGTATGCACACGTTTACGTGGAAAGACAATACAGCCCATAATGGGGAATTTACCTTCAGTAAGAACAGATCCCGACTTCCCTTTTCATACATGTGGAATTGACTTTGGTGGGCCCTTCCTCATATCTAGCCGGAAGGGGCGAGGCAATAGAATAACTAAATGTTATTTGTGTTTATTTGTCTGTCTTACAACAAAGGCAGTACATCTGGAACTAGTCAGTGATCTCAGTACTGAAGCCTTCATCCTGTGTCTTCGTAGATTCTGTTCTAGAAGAGGCAAGCCCTATGAAATCCATTGTGATAATGGGGGAGCCTTTCAGGGGGCAAGCAATGAACTAGGTAGGGTAATTCAGTCCAGCCAACAGTCCATTTATAATTATTCTGCAAATGAGGGTTTTAAATTCATCTTCAGCCCCGCATGTTCACCTCACTTTGGAGGTATATGGGAGGCTGGTATAAAATCAGCTAAGCACCACTTGAAGCGTATAGCTGGCAATGCTTCCCTGACGTTTGAGGAGCTAGCGACGTTATTCACACAAATAGAAGCTATCCTCAACTCACGTCCGCTATCTCCTCTCTCGTCAGACCCAAATGATCTCTCCCCTCTGACTCCAGGGCATTTCCTAATCGGGCGGCCACTCATGTCGGTGCCGTCCCGGCCGGTTACTGCTGCAAGACCCAACAGGTACCTCCTCATCGAGCAACTTCGACAGCAGTTCTGGGAAAGGTGGCGCCTGGAGTACATGGCTGAGCTACAACAACGAACCAAATGGCGAGTCGGGCAACAACAAGCGCTCGCCGTCGGCGACTTAGTCGTCATAAAGGAAGAAAATCAACCACCCTTGAGATGGCGAATGGGAAGAATATCACGTCTACACCCTGGACCAGATGGCGTCAACAGAGTAGCTGATGTCCACACCATAAGAGGCTCTATAAAGAGAGCAGTAAACAAGCTGTGTCTCTTACCAACTTCTACTACATCTCTTTGAAACCTGAAGCTTTCAAGGCCCCGGAGAATGTTCACAAGTGAACCATAACCGGCATCAGATGACAGAGAGGGCTGAGGAGGCGGTGGGGGGCAAGACGGGCCCCGAGCAAAGCGAAGGCGCTCCGATGACCAGACGACAATCACAACTGTAATCGCCATTACGTAGTTTGAATTTAAACAATAAAACATTCAAAACGCTTCTAAATAAGTATTTTATTGGAATATATGTTAGGCCTTAACACATGTTGTATTCTTTTAGCCTGTTGAATATCTGGCGCAGGTGGTCTTCGTGGGATTTTTCATCTGGTGAGTATATTAAAAAATCGTCCAGGTAGGGATAGCAGAATTCGTCGAGTCCGCGGGTCATTTCGTCGACGAAGCGCTGAAAGGTCTGACCCGCGTTTCTTAGACCGAAGTTCATGAATGGATATTCAAATAGTCCGAAAGGTGTAGTTATTGCGGTCTTGCATATGTCTTCCTCCGCGACTTTTAGCTGGTTATATGCTTTCACCAAATCGATTGTCGAGAATACATGACAGCCTGACAAATTATGAGCAAAGTCATGTATGTGTCGTATCGGGTAGCGATCGGGTATTGTTCTCGCGTTTAGTTGGCGGTAGTCTCCACATGGTCTCCATCCTGCATCTTTCTTTGGTGCTAGGTGAAGTGGTGATGACCAGGGGCTGTCCGATGGTCTGACTGTTCCATTCATTAGCATTGCGTCGAACTCTTGTTTGGCAATTTTTAGTTTGTCCGGTGCGAGACGACGTGGTGTGCTGAATACTGGCGGGCCTGGTATAGTCTTTATGTGGTGGACTGTGGTATGGTTGCTGCTGCGATTGGTACCTGATGGGCGTGTGATCTCAGGAAACTCCTTTAAAATGTTCATGTATTTCGATTCGCCCGTCAATGTCTTTACTGAAGATATTGTGACCGACGAAGATACTGATACTGCTGACGACGTAAGAGTGGTGGTGTTGTCTATAAGTCGTTGGTTTCGAACGTCGACCATCAAATTGAAAAATGATAGAAAATCGACGCCGATAATTGGCTTCGTGACATCTGCAACCGTGAATCGCCAAGGGAAGTCTCTGCGTAGCCCCAGGTTGAGAATCATGTGCGCATATCCATATGTTGCTATGTTCGTCCCGTTTGCAGCATACAGCGTATAGTCGGTTTTGGGTCGGCTTTGTCGTAGTAATTGTTTTGGGAAGACACAAAGATCGCTGCCCGTATCCACTAAAAATTGTGTCTTGGTTCTTTGGTCTGTGATAAAGAGGCGACCTAAGCTTGGACGATCGGTTGCCGCCATTAGCGACCGCCCTGACGGTTTTCCTCTCTCTTGTAGTCGCACGGCTGCTGGCATTTGGTCGATTTTTCTCCGAATTTATGGTGGTACCAGCACAACGGGAAGCGCCGGTAAGTTGATTGTGATCGCTTGTTGCTGTTGCTGCGATTGTGCTGACTTCCTCGTGTCTGTGTTCTGCCTCTGCGGTTCTCAGTCGTTAGGGCTTCCACTTTTCTAGTAAGTTCCGCTATTTGTCTCACCATGGCATCTAGTTGTGGTGCTGGGATGGCTGCTGCAGCGGCTACTTGTGGTGTCGGTGACACAATATCCATTACGGCGTCGGCCAGGTCCGCGAGGCTGTTGAGGTCGGAGCGTGGCTGCGAAGCTATGGCTGTTTGAACATGTGTAGGCAGCCTGCTGGTCCATATCGTCTTTAGAAACTCTTCGGGAATCTGGTTTCCGGCGAGGTGGCGCAAGTGACGCAGAAACTGTGACGGCCGTCGATCTCCGAGTTCTTCGTGTGTAAGTAGTTGTTTCACCTCTTTCTCGCGTGACTGTGACAAGCGTTTGATCAGTTCAGCTTTTAATGTTTCATAGCTGGTCCCATCTGGCGGTGCGGTAATAATGTCTTTTACTTCCGCGGCGTATCTGTGGTCCAGTTGCGACACAATATAATAAAATTTGGTTTGGTCATCTTTTATTCTTGAAAGAACGAAGTGGCCTTCCACCTGCGCAAACCATACGGCCGGTTCCTCAGGCCAAAATGGTGGTAGTCTCACGCCGACACGAAACACATCATTTGCCGCCGTGTGAGCCGAGTCTTTTTCCGTCGCGTCGTTCTTTGCCGTCGTCATCGTAGAACAAACCACTATTTACGGGGTCACCACTGTAGTGAGGTACTAATATATTGAAGTACACACTAACGTTTGATAAGTAATATGTTTATTTATTATTTTTACAGTTTGTTTACGTACTAATTTTATTCGCGTATAAGAGCGGGAGCGACGTGCGTCCGACGCTGAGTTGGATGAGTGACTGTTTCTGTGGTCGGCCGGCTCGCCCGGCCAGCGCAGTCGCAGGACCGCATTCTTTCTATTGTTCATCTATCGCGCATCGTTTACACGGCGCGATTTCAATACATGATTATTTTTCTGTCTTTCTTTGTGTTTTACTTTCTTTTTATTCTGTTTTAGGTCACATCGCCACAGCCTTGACGTATAGGTACATAAGTTTATAGAGGCAGTCTTGCGTGGCAATTCTAAGAATCAGTTTAAATACCCAAGCGATGCATGGGTATACATGATATTGCGTAGATACCACGGTATTTTAAATGTATGTTAAATCAATCCCCGAATTCCTTTTATAATGTTTTTTTTCTTTTCCCGAGTCAGTGTCGGCTGTGCAAAGTGTCAAATTAATAGCAACTCGTTTTGCAATGGTTGAAATTTGGAAAAAATGTTCATAATAGCTTACGCTGCAACGTGGCTGTTAGGGCCCGAACGCACGTCGATTTTGTTCCGCGCGATTTTTTTCCCGTGATTCTGTAACACATGCAATCCTACTATGGGAGTGGCTGCACTGGCGCGCGCGGAATAAAATCGCTGTGCGTGCGGGCCCTTACGTCTGTAGTGTATGCACATTCACACCCGAACCCTACTTGCATCTATAAATAGCATGTATTACTTGATTCGGCGCGCATTACACGACTGTCAATTGAACACTATACTCGTATCATTCCACTCCTATAGGCCCATCCTTTACATGGACGTGTGGCAGAAAAGCGCGAAAAATGTGTTTATTATTAAATAAGCAAATACTAATATTTATAATATATCAAACATACAATTTCAGACCTTGCCCAGCGACAGCAGCAGTGATCTGGCTCTAATTTTCTATTTAAATTAACATTTTCATTTAATTATTATAATCTTAATCTAAATCGACTCATCCATAATGCAACCATGAACGCAAAATTTTGTCTTCTTTGATTTACTCATACACATATTTTATCAAATAACGGTACGGTACGGTACGGTAATAATAGTACGATTTTCGAATAAAAAGTGAAAAACTGAAAAATGTCCTACATTAACGGCGAGGGGGGATGTAGCGTCAGGTGGAGGGGGGCGCGGGGGGGGGGAGAGTTGTGAGTTTTGGGCACCACACCCGAAGGTATCATACCACATAAGTTTCAAAACTTTATTTTGTTTGTCTGAAAAACACAGAATTACTGTAGGAACTACAGCATACATCACCGTGGCAGCATTATCATCGAAAGGAAATTCGAATGGATAATAAATAATTCGAAATTCGAATGGATAAAGGAAGTTTAATCTTTGACGGGAGTCTAATTGATTCAGTTTTGAATTTTGTGTTAATAAAACGTTAAAAGGTCATCTTTGAGCGATTGCTGAAAAATAAAATCAGGTAGATAACTTCGTTTTGTCTGTCTATAACTGAGCGCGGAAACCGTTCCCAAGTTTCAATTACAAAATGGAAACGACTTTAATATTTTATGAAAAGGAAATTAAAAGTAAGAATCTGAAAAGAGAAAAATTTGTAAGTAGAAAGCGAGTTTTAAAGTAAAACGAAGTTGCTTCTGTGTTGATTTACAATTGCGCACACGCGGAAGCTATTCCGTTCCTTTCCCACTAGCAGGAAAAAATACGCATCGAAAAAGTTTAATCTTATGTACGATGTCATAAGGTTCATTTCAACTGAACACGAACACTTTTTCGCGCTGTCAAATATTCCTGCTTGGGGCTTTCTATTGGAATAGCGTGTTTCGATCATTCTCGACAGGACAAAGTCCAACAGAAATAAAACCAGCTTAGCAAAATCAGAATAACGGGCTTCCGTGAATTAAGTAAACTTTAACAGAATTGAAATTATTTATTCCCCAGAAGATACGGGTATGACGACACGAATTAAGCGGAAAACTGAAAGCTAAAACCAAGATGGCGCTTTGGTGACTGTACCTTGTTTACGTCAGTGTCAAGGGTTTCGATTTTTGTGCTTTTTATTGCGATAAAGAACCATAAAATATATTCTCTGATGACCGTGCGTGAGCTTCCAACTGAGATTCGAAGGAGAAGTGCGACAGTAGCTGGAATAAAGCTCATCTGGTAGAAAGGTAAACATGCAAAGAATTTGACGTTATGTTTCACTAGCGGTTTATAATAGTAATAAATGTATCCCCTACTTTTACATTTGAAAGCACTGCATTCAGGTTGGAAAGTTTCAAAACTTTGTTTACAGAAAACTACATACAATTTGACAGTTCCCGTGTCATACTAAGGTACAATCGCGAATGCGCCACCTAGCGTGAGAAATTGACAGTTTTCCATCCAATTAGCCCCGCTCAATTTCGGTAGCTCAACTTTGTTAATGAATTTTACGGGACGGAAGCATTCCGCCGGGATAGCCAGAAGTGTGAATATTCCACAAATTCTTTAGTTGAGGAGCGGCCAACTGAGCCGGGCGGTCGCGGTCGCCTCAAGTTGTCCTGCTCTCGGTTCACAAGTTGTTCCGAGACCCGCAAGTCTCGGGCCGAACTGTAACATTTGCCTGAAAGTGTACTTTATACTCAGTTTGAGAGGAGGGCGAGGTCCGTCCCTTTCAAGGGCCTGATAGTCAGCTAATGGGGCTCTTCATCTGAAATATGAGATAACGCTGAGAGGAGTGGGGATGTGGCGATAGCAAAAATGCGGAGTGATTTATGGGTCCGTTTTTTGCCTAATGAGCTAAAACTTTTGACACATTAATGGGTCTTGGTAATGAAACAATAGGTTTATTCCGCTCTTTCATTGCCTTTATTAATTGCTTTCTTTACAAGTTTTGAAATTCCCAATTTCTTATCAATATTTCAAACCCTGATACAATGCCGTAAAACTGAAAAGGCATTGCTAAAGAATATAAATTAATGAGAGCTCTCATAATTGGGAATCCATTAGGGATTCTCAGGGCAAGAGGAGTTCTGATTGATGAGAAATGATAATAATTTCGTGATTGGCGGGTAATAAAGCGAACTTGGCCGTAATTGGTTTAGGTAGGTACCGACCGACTGATAAATGATGAAAGTACGAGTATGTACTCCCTTGCTTTTATTGGACTCTTTATTGTTCATAATTAATATTCTATATTTAGACATAATTGTCCCTGCCTTGTCACTTTGCATGGAAAATAAGGAAAATAAGTAGTATAGGTATTTTTTTAATTATTCTAATTAACATTTTGATTTCTTGTTGTGAAGATGTTTTCATCATATTTGGCCCGTAATTACCCTGAGCAAAGTGTAATTGTTAACTTATATTCAAATTGTATGTGCTGTGGGCTTAGTACCAATAAATAAATTTTTACCCAATAAAGTACATACAACTACTACTGTACATACATACTCGTACAAGTACAACGTTAGATTATCTAAAGCTAGAACTAGACCGTTGAAAGGCTAATCCGGATGAAACGTTTTCATCTCATTAAACTGGGGACCTTTTGAGAGAGTTTCCATGTTTCGGTACGCTCAGAGCTTCAAAGAGTGGGATGCGGTGCAGTGACGTGAGTCGATGAATTAGAAGTTAGGACTAACAGAGGGATACTCTCAGATTTGTGAACGCACTCGAACTTATATAGGTTCAATACAGGGTTTTTTTTACAGCAGTTTTTGTAATTATCGAATCTCGCAAACCCCCTAAGATTCTCGGTTGAAAACCACTGGTTGGATCAGACATACAGTCCCAAATTGATGAATAGATAGGAACAGATTCCTCACTCACTACATTCAGTTCACGTCCGCAAGTCTTAGGTGAAACTTAGATAGATGGTTAACCACTAAACTTGATCCATTTGGAAACTGTTATACTTAAGTATATAGATTCGATAACCATTATATACCATTTCAAGCTTGCTGAATAGAGTTTCTCCACATTTTGGTTGCCATCATTGTAATGGCGAAATTTTCAGTTTAGGTCAAACTCTAAGTGGCTATTAAGGCTGTACAATTTTTAAAGGGGCATTTCGGCAAAATTTTGGGGCACTTGCCTGCATTGTAGTCAATTTTCCTGATTTTCAACATGTATTTCGGTATTTAATCCCTTCATATAAATTATAATCTTCATCAACACAAAAGTCAATGACGGGTGGTTATAATACCGTATTGTCAAGACGTTGATACAAGCGAATGTAGGTTAATGAAATTGAAATCGAAGATGGTTCATTCATGAATTAACAAGTGCATCCCTAAAAAGCTGCATGCAGGGTTACAGACCGCGAATTTTTAAATACTGTCGTTTATTCAGTTCAGTTCAGTTCAAAATTTTATTGACCATAAAATCATACATATTACTTAGTCAACGTCAATATAATATTAATATTTTTGTATACTGTATTTGCTCAAGCGTCCAACGATCCCAAAGGACCCAAATCTTTTGTTCTGTTTTTTATTGGTTTTGAACTTATTATCTCCATGTGGGTAGGTTGAAAATAAATAAATAATACTTGATATACTTAGGATCATGGCCACTTTCAAGTTGACTCAGACGAGCCGATACTACAGCTTTACTCAGCGTTAGTCGGTTCAAGTTGAGGCTTTACACTTCCCATCATAATAGTTCCCGTCGTCGTAGTCCGCTCACTATGGCAGACTGGAAGCGAATTACTTAGCTCTTCGGTTCTGAATAATTGAGTGATTTTAGGAATTACCTGATTTCCATTCTACAAACTTAACTAACTACTTATACTTACTCCGCTACTAGCGCGGGGCCCGGCCGAGCCCTATGCTTTAAACAAGGAATATTTGTAAATTTATTTTTATTTTTTGAGTGCTATAGTTTTCGATGGCAATTCGTCTCACTACTCTGAAATCAAGGTTTTCCGAGTTTTTACGTTTTTCTCATTTCCGTGCACTGGGATCGGCAATGGTATTTCACTGAATCATTCGGCCAGTCAGCCGACATGTAGGTACAGCCTATGATGAGTGATTTGCAGTCAGGTGATTAAGATTATGATTTATAATTTTATGTTATGGCCGCGACACGAAAACTGAGACAAATACGCAGCACTGTAGCAGCAGCATTGCTACGCGGCACTGTAGCAGCAGCATTGCTACGCGGCACTGTAGCAGCAGCATTGCTACGCGGCACTGTAGCAGCAGCATTGCTACGCGGCACTGTAGCAGCAGCATTGCTACGCGGCACTGTAGTAGCAGCATTGCTACGCGGCACTGTAGCAGCAGCATTGCTACGCGGCACTGTAGCAGCAGCATTGCTACGCGGCACTGTAGCAGCAGCATTGCAACGCGGCACTGTAGCAGCAGCATTGCTACGCGGCACTGTAGCAGCAGCATTGCAACGCGGCACTGTAGCAGCAGCATTGCTACGCGGCACTGTAGCAGCAGCATTGCTACGCGGCACTGTAGCAGCAGCATTGCTACGCGGCACTGTAGCAGCAGCATTGCTACGTTTATTAGGTATCTTTAGAAAATCTATTCAATCCTCGATAGTCTGTCTGTAGAGAAGACTTATGTTGATACCAGACCTTACGTACGGACAAAGGAGCCTGCAGAATTTGTATTGAATGAGAATTGAATAAGAATGAGAAGACTCCCGCCCGTAGAAAAGGCAAGCTGTAAGGCGAGCACGACGACTGTCTCTGAGCCAATAAGTCGGAGGGCAAACAGAAAAATACTTAGTTGTAGGTAGGTATGTACCTAACTCTTTTGTACCGGGCGGGCTACTATGGTATAGTTCATGTTAGGTGACAAATCTGTTTAATAACCCTAATTTTCTAATATCTTGCGTGCCAAATGCTTTCATTCTTTTCAGTGTGGAGAAAGGCGTGACGCTACGTTTTATTTCTATTGAACTGTCAATTTTATCCAGTGGTGTCTTAACAATTGAAAATTGCGTTAGAGAGATTGGAAGCACTACAAAAAATTGGTTGTGCACTTAATAGCTTTGCCACCTTACGTGAACAACGCCATGTACAGTACAACATGTACAGTTCATCCTTCCTTCTTGGTTAGTTTTACGGGCCAATATGTAGCGAGGTTTATTGAGGAACATCGCAATCGCTGGGTATTTTACATCGATGTTCAAAACCAGCCGACCGTACTGGCCCCCGATTCTCGCGGTATCGAGATCATCTCCCCAGTCGAGATATCGGTTTTGATATCGCGTAAATACGTGAAAAATGATCTCGATTCATATTTATTTCGATCGAAAACGGGTCGAGATATCTCGGTTGGTCGTAAGGCTGGTCGTGAGAATAGCTTTTTCTTGTTTTTGATGGAGATTTCGGTATCTCAAAATCGATATTTCGACCATGGACATGATGTCGCTAGCGCGAGAATTGCCCCATTGTGTCTCGTTCCCTGGTTTTGGGGTAGATTGTATCACATTATCCCATATTCTATTGTTGTGGCAGAGAATCGACCACATTTGTCCATTTGTTTTCGAATAGGGCATAATACGAATATAAAGAATTCATTCTCTCTCTGAACAGAGGTGAATTGATTTAGAAGGGGTAGTGAGAGCAGTCTTTCTTTTGCTGCGTTACACTTTTATTGGAGGTACTTTACTATTATTAGATGCAATTGTATCAGAAGAATTGGATTCAATATATCTTCAGAATATGAATATACTGTTATGTAGATAGATATATAATATTGGAACATAGGAGCACAGTTTTTTTCTATATTTAGCTTTTTTATAGAAAAAACAACAATTTGGACCATTGGTCTCCTCGTATATGGTGTCCTGTGATTAAAACTAAAGTTAGTATTTATAAAGCTTTTACCTTCGCATTTTTAAAACTCATTTCTTATTTTACATTGTAAGAATGCTTCACTTCACCAGCGCATTTTAACTTAGATCAAATTAGGAAAGTTCCGAAGTTAACGTGCATTCGTGCTACGGCTACGTGCCGGCGTATTACGTTCATCTCCATAGTCTAGTACAGGCAGTAAAGTTGTGTTTTATGCGCCATAAAGCATTCTGTCCCGAGCAAGTCCGCGGAGGGCGATCAAAAATTGATTCAGCCGGGACAAAAGTGAAAACAAAACGATCATCCGGTTTCTGGAAGTGTGATCAAATGTAACAGACTGTAACTTATTTTTAAACTGATTCCAACGGAATACCAGCCTCTTTTTAGAATTATTCTTTGATTAATCACCTGTTACATTTAACAACTGTTTCAGAACCTGCGGGATACATAGGCGGATGTCGTGTTTGTTTACTAACCTCACCATTTTTGTATATATATATATATTTGAAAGTGGCAACAACACATAGCAAGCTTGCCTTGTGCAAATTATCTCAAAATTCGGGCGCGCTTGCCTGTTATAATAAATGTTATATCAAATTATCTGAAAACTCAACAAAGATACAGATGTTTTGTGAAACAAGCAATCTTGTTGGATCATAATTTAATTTGAATTTGTTTGGTTTATTAATACATTGTAAATTATAAGTTGGCACAAAAGGGAGGAGGTTGGCTTATAACGAGCAGCGGGCGGAAACAAGCTGCCGATGATGGTGAAATTATTAATCTATCTAAGTGTCGGCTGTTGTTTATTTATAAGGTTATTAGGTACCGTCGTTTAATATTAAGGTTACAGTTCAGTGATTATAATTCTCTAATCCGATTTCTGTGCTCGGATTACTCTACCATACGTTATTAATTACAAGAACATGCAATGCATTACCTAGCTACATAGTCACTTAGCTTTGTTGAGTATTATATTGTTTTAATAAATTATCACTTTCTGGCCTAATAATATGCCTTCTGCTTTCAAACTGCTTTAATCTTTTACAATTAATCCCTTCTAATGAACAATGCCTGTCCAAAATTCTTTATCACCGCTAGACACAGGCTCCTTTTAAACTCTTTTTATATTCTACTAACTAAAAATGTAAATGTAGCCCATTAATGTCCCCACCGAGGGGCACAGGCCTTTACCCGGATCCGAGTAAGATTGAGCCATATTCTACTAACTAATACTCTACATTTATTTTGCACCCTGCACTATTCAGTATCTCTGACTGAACCAGTAACTTTGAAATGGAGCTGCACTGAGTAAGAAATAAAGTTGCGGTCGGCGGAGAAGTAACTAACTACACACTTTACTTGAGAAACCGCCCTCTTGGAGACAATCTCTACTCTAGGATACTTAGCGGCAAGTGGTTCGATTGCTATCAATGGTTCAAGAACAGTCGTGAACGGGTATATTGGCACTGTAGACTTTCTCAATCGTATAATTGAAAACTGTTTTAGGGTCTCGAAGATACAATAGGCAATACGATAGGCATGTGCGTACCTATAAATGTATCAGTCTATGTAATTACCCCATGCAACTAGAGCGACAGCTGGCTGTGACTCTGTAAGTTGTTAAACTGATAGATTTTATGGTTTGAAACAGCAATTTAACTTGCCATATTGGCTTGCATTAATTTTCCCCCTTTAGAAGTCGTAAAACAATATGTCGAAAGACAGAATGTAAACAGTAAACAGTAAATACTTGAAATTTTCTTTACTTCGTTCTCTCGCATAGTGCTATCTGAGCGTTTTCAATATTTTTCATAACGCGACCCCGTACTTAATGGTTTCGCGACAGGGGCAGATTAACAGTTGAGGGGGTTCATACTGTCAAGATGACATTTCACTTTGCGTGAATATTTCTGAAATCAAACCAACAAATTCTAAAATATGTCATCGTATTGTTATTTTGAAATACTACGACATATCGTCCCCCCCTGAAACTCTGCTCCTGGTCAAGCAATGTGCTACCAACAGGATGTGTAATAAGATGATTTTAGAAACTGCAGCTGTATTTTATTGTTATACTGGCAGCATCTACACAGCAACTTATGTAGCAGTTTATATAGCTCTCTGGTGGGAGGCGCTCTCCGACAATAATTTTAGCTTTCCCGGTTTTACAAGATCGTTGGATATATTTTACAGCACGTCTGAGAGTTAGAAGGTGCTAGCCGTTTTATTTTATGGAGTGAAACGCTCCTGATTGCAGCTTTAATTATATATTAAAAGGATTCTAAAGTTACCTAAGTGTTGGAAGATATATTTTTGTGTCTAAGGACTGTGTGCGTAACGTTAAGTAAGACTGAGAAACAGAGATGTTGCGATATTAGCGAATAAGAAGGTACCTATCTGAAATTTGTTTTTATTTAGAGTTTAGTTTGGATGTAATTTAATTCTGACAAATTAACACCAAAAGTTGCGCGAAAATGTTTTTTGTGACGTCGTCAGTAAATACGAAAACACCGGGCGTCGTCGTCAGTCCAACAAATAAATACATAATATATATAAAATACTTATGCTCCTTCCTTCCGTTATATCCCAAGGCAAGGCACACCCACAATACAATATCACCTCACCTGTCATGGATTTCCACGGACGGGCAATATCCGTGAACCGGGTAGAAACCATCAAGATGGATTTACTGAGTCGACGTATTTGCATGACAGGCAGCGAACACTGCGCTTATTTGCCTCTGCGATGGATTCTCAATAACAAAGTGACAAGAATTCGTGAGCGAAAAAAAAACAGGAAGTTGTTTCTTTCTATCAAGACAGATTATTTGTCTTCGTCGGGAAACGAAAACAAATTAAAGTGTGTCGATTTATTTCTTTCGTCGAGCCGCACAGTCTATGCGGTTGACAAAGCTGGCTGAAATATGAGATGGCGGAAAACGGATGTAAGACTTTTTCTCAAGGACTCATGTTCGTGTTATTTATTACTCGCCTGAAAGATGTGGCCGTGGGAATGGTATCACTGAAGTGTGTCGTTTTCGACACCACCATCTATCGTCGGGCCTATACTCACGAATAAAGACTCGATAGAAAGTTTTCTAAACGTCAAATGTCAGTGATTCTTATTCTTTATGACATAAAATATAATTTATTGCGTTTTCGAAAACGTTAACGCTTACGAAAACATTTGTGATCGAGGCTGAATTATATGGATCACCTTCGGTTCAAGAGTAGTGTACCTGTAATTCTCTAAAAATACTCAAAATTGATGAAGTTTGTACCAACCATCAAGTTCCGGGGCAAAGTTTAGTCCGAGTCAAGAAGATAAGTCTCAGGTAAAAATAGTCTGCTAGTGTCGCCATAATTTATTTTCTATCATTTCTTGTCAAGGTTTACATTACGTATGCTCTCTGTTAGTTTCAGTTAGAAAGATAAACGCTGACGTGGGTCGCCCCCGCTGCTGTACACAGGCGGAGGCGGGTGGTCGGTCCTCTATATTGTGACTAGGTACTACTCGCAATTTCCAAAATTTCCAGTGTTTGAGCACTAGTTTCTGTTTGTTTAGCAGATGCAGCACTTTTCTTGTATCTTTAATAACAAAATATACATCCATTACCTCAGTTTTCTTCTATCTTTAATGACATAATATACTTATATCAATATTTGAGTTTTGTTAAGCTTTCGTCTACTCTTGCGATAGTTTTGAACTATAAACTGGCACTGGACTGGACAGGACCGAGGCAGGTTGTGAACAGGCACAGTTCCTACCCCTATTTGGGTATTTCATTTGGCGGCGAATCCTCATTTGGCAGCGACCCAGCGGGACACGAGGGAATTCAGCAGTGGGACTCTAATGAACTTGTACCTACTTTATTAACACGATGATCTGGATAACCATGGCATTGATGGAATGATTCAACCCTTTGATAGTTAGATCTGATTAAACTATTTAAAGACTATTTAAAGAACGCATCGTATTTTAAAAAAAATTTACAATCTTTAAAACGTGATATTAGTTTAGTCAAGAAGGCAAAACCTGAGCAATGCGTTTGTATCAGTGATATCCTGTTGATGCCACGGACGGTGGGGCGGTTATGTGCGTCGTGCTACTTAATAATAATAATTGGCGGCACACTCTCTGTAGATTTATTTATTTTTATTTGTTGATGTTTCACTGTAGATCACGCACGCACACATCTGCAATTGTGAGGTCTTGTCTTCTTGCCTGAATTATCACAAGTCACAATAACAGATCACGACCACGTACATGGGCTATATTGGGCATTTCCTAAAATTTTATCGCAGGGTAATTCATATTGATACAACTATCCCCTAAAATACTCTTAGCGGGCAAACAATGGAAAACGAGTTTTATATTTCCGCAGCTCTGCTGCCATAAAAATGATCCGACGACCATAAAACTGGCAAGCACCACAAAATTAACTGCAAATAGGCAATAAGTCAAGTCATGTCCAAACAATAGCGGGCGCTGCGTTGCGTAGTCAGCATTGACGAAACGGGAGGCCCTCGTAGTTAATGGATAAATTCCTGGATCGTTCTCGGAATTCTTGCATGATTGAAAACCCAGTCTTGGGCATGTCTCGTCTAGGGAGTACTCTACTGAGTTTCAACACGTTCCTTTCTACTTCCTAGCGATGTAAGGAGCGCTGGAATGTTGGTGCCAAAGGCGGGCAGTATATCCATATTATTACATTTTCAGAACTGAATTGAGTCTGCTCTCTCTATGTTTATTAATAAAACAATTATACAATTATATTGGTCCCCAAGTTAAATCAAATCTGAAATAGACAAACAAGAATAACTCCCTAGCCAGTTACCTACCAGTTACTTTTATACTCGTCTCCGACTGTTGATAGATAGAAAGATAGATTTTATTCACCTGTTTTAATACACACAAATACAAACGACTTACTGTACCCTGCTCGCATGAATGCCGGCATCGCGCACAAACCTCCGTGGTTTATGTGATGTAAATGTAATTAATTAAGACGGTTACCTCCATTTGTTAATAAAAAAAATAAAAAATAAAATATATTAAGCATAGGTTTGCAGGTATTTAAAATTACATTGTAACGGTGCTTACACTAAATGCACAGAAGAGATAATAGTACATGTCAAGTGTCAACTCTTGTAGATAAATTCGTTGAAATGCAAACTGTACATGTTGAGTTGTTGCGGTACACAAGAGCTCTGTCTATATTAATGAAAGTAAATAGGTATTCCAGGTCCAGCCATTTTGAGTAAACAGAACACGTTTTTACATTGATAAACATACAAAAAGAGCCCTTTCATGGACTCTCTTTGTAACATTCATTCGTTAGAACCCAAATTTATTCTCCCGTCGTCGTAGCTTACTATGCGTGTTTATGTCGCAATGAAAAGATGAAACTACAGATAAAAAAAGTAATTTAGCATTTTTAATAAAGAATTTCAGGTTCGGTCATTCCCTACATCTTACAAAGCTAATCATGATTGTAAAATATTCATGTGATGTGTACTGTAGATATAATGCTCAGACCGTTTCTCGTATGAGGGGTGTTTCTTTTTTTAAAACTGCCAAGTGTGAGTTGGACTCGCGTTGAGAGGGTTTCGTACAACGTACGCTAAAATTCAGTTTTTCATACAAACTTTGCCCCCCAGATTTAGGGGGTTAGATAGGCCAGGTAAATAAGAGAAGAGTGGACTGTAGTTTAAGTTGTTATAATAGGTCAAAAGGTGAGTATGTATACAAGTCAAAGCTATCAGATGCGATCGCGACAATGCTTTCGTTCTAAGTGATGAGTTGAGTTGCTGCTGAGCGGCGCGCGACCGCGCCTCCCGCCGCCCGCTGCCCCGCCGTCGTCTATGATGTGCTTGTACATACTCCAGGGCCAGCAGTGGAGTTGAGGTTGATGATGATGATGTGTCTTCTTGATTATGTGTCTAGTAGTGGGCATATCTTGTGAAAAGCCCTTCTGATCGTCCCTGATTGAACTCTGATGTCTGCCACGCGTGCTTCTCCGTCGGGACCAGGGTAAAGCTTGGTGATGCGTCCAAGAGGCCACTGTGCTGCAGGTAGCGCCTCGTCCTTTACGATGACCAGGGAGCCCTCTGTCAGCGCGCCATTCGAGCGTTGCCATCTCGTTCTCTGGTGTAACTGAGAAATATATTCCATGTTAAATCGTCTCCAGAAATGTTGGCGCAGCAATTCGACCCGCTGATGTCTGGGCAGCCGTGCCGGGTCGCAGTCGGACATCTGTGGGTGAGGTAGTGCAGTTAGAGTTCGACCAATTAAAAAGTGAAATGGGGTGAGAGCTGAAAGATCGGACGGATCAGATGAAAGTGGCGTCAATGGCCTAGAATTTAGAATGCCTTCTATTTGAACTAAAAGTGTGTACATTTCTTCGTATGTGAGATGGGCTAAACCTAATACTCTTTTGAGGTGGTATTTAACTGATTTTACTGTGCTCTCCCAAAGTCCTCCAAAGTGGGGGCAATATGGGGGTATGAAATGGAATGAGATGCCTTGCTCTGCGGCGCAACTGTAAATTGATTCACTATGGTTTTTAAGAAAACTCGTTATCACGCGCGCAGCTCCTACCAAGTTCTTCCCATTATCGGAGTATATGTTATTTGGCTTGCCTCTACGAGATATGAATCGGTTTATTGCAGCTATGTATGATTCTGTTGTCATATCTGTGACCAACTCTAGATGCACAGCTTTAACTGTAAAACAAACGAAGATACAAATGTATGATTTGATTAATACACTTCCACGCCCTTTACGATTGTTTATCATAATTGGTCCTGCATAATCTACTCCTACGTCACTGAATACAAAATTTGCGTGCAATCTTTGCTCAGGTAGCTGTCCCATGATTGGTGTCACAGTTCTACCTTGGAACCTTTTGCATGTGACACAGGTTTGTGTAGTTTTCCTAGCCAGATTACGACCAGAGACTGGCCAGTATGACTGACGGATGTGAGCGAGTAATAGTTGTGGGCCGGCATGTAAAAGTGTTAAATGATATGTTTGAAACATGATTTTTGTAATATAGTGATCTGGATGCAACAAAATTGGGAATTTTCTATCATAGTTGTATGGGGAGTTTGCTAACCTTCCGCCCACACGAATAAGGTTGTTTTCACCAATAAATGGATTAAGCGAATTAAGTCTGTGTTGTGCTGGTAATTTTTTACCATTTTTGAGTATTTGATACTCTTCTGGGAACGAATCTAGCTGAATTATTTTTGCTAATTGATACCTTGCTAAGTTTCGTTCATTGCTAGACAAAGGAGTGATTACCTTTGATTGAGTGATTGTGTTTGTTTTACTACGTTTTGTTCTGCAAAGACGTATGAATCGTAGTATGAGTGCGACGATACGTGTAAGTTTGTTAAAATTAGAATAATTGTGTATGAATGACTGAGTTGTGTTTGATTGCGTGTTTGTTTGTGTGAAGTGCGAATGTGACCGGATTTCTGGAAGATCAGATACGCTGAGGTGTGCAGGTTGTTCTGGCCAGCTACTTTTATCATCATTTCTTAGAAATTCCGGTCCTGAAAACCACAAAGAAGAATTAATTAATTGTTGTGCATTAGTGCATTTTGTGATTATGTCTGCTGGGTTTTGTTTTGTAGGTACGTAGTACCATGATTGTGATTGACTATGTGTTAATATGTCCGTTACTTTGTGATTAACAAATGCTTGCAACTTGTGGGTAGGTGAATTTATCCATGATAGAACTATAATTGAATCACTCCAATAATAGCACTTTGGTGTTTCACCTTCGTTACGAAGTGAACTTAAAACTTTATTGCATAAGATTATGCCGGTGTGTGTTTTCGAAGCATCATTGAACACGTGAATTTCTATGTTGTGCGGTGAACAATGAAATGCGCGGCGAGGAATAGTCAGCTGATTGATAAGTGATAATGACTGGACGAACGTTGCCCATTGTGTTTGCATTGAAACCGGTATTTTACTATCCCATGATATGTTTTGAAGCCACATCTGTTGCATAATTAATTTTGCCTCGAGCACACAAGGGCTTACGAGCCCCAGCGGATCAAAAATGTGCCCTATTGTGGAAAGAATAGAGCGTTTAGTGATTTGTTTTTGTGTTGTGTATTCTGAATGAACTGAATATGATAAGATATCATTGTGAGTATTCCAATAGATACCTAAAGTTTTTGATGGATCGTTTGTGCCTAAATTAATAGTCATGTTGTTTGAATTTGCAAATCCTTGCTTTTCTAAAACGGCTGGACAGTTTGATAGCCATTTTCTAAGTGGAAATTGATACTTCCTGAGCTCGTTGTTGACGCCTTCAGCTATTTTTAATAAACTGAATTCGTCATCTGAGCCCGACAAAAGATCATCACAGTAAAAATCGTGACGTATGACTTCTGAAATTAGATTGTCATAAGTGTTTGTGCTATCGCCCTGGCCACAGTCTAGGGCTACTTGTTTGATGCATCGTGTAGCGAGGAACGGCGCGGATGCCGTCCCGTAGGTGACTGTATTAAGGGTGTATGATTTAAGTGGTTCCGTAGGATTGAAACGCCACAGAATTTGTTGTAAGGGTCTCTGATTTTCCACGACTAATATTTGTCTGAACATTTTTTCAATGTCTGCTGATATGACGAACTTATGCTGACGAAAACGTAGTAGGATTGAAATGAGATCGTCTTGAACAACAGGACCTACTAATTGCAAGTCGTTCAGTGATAATTTATTTGTGGTTTTTGCCGAACCATCAAATACCGACCTGAATTTTGTTGTCGTGCTTGACTCGCGAATTATACCATGATGTGGTAAATAATACGCGGGAGTCAGTGGTGTTGCTGTGTGTGTGTATGTGTTTTGGTTAGGTGTCATATGTCCTAGCTCAATGTACTCAGTAATGAAGTCTGAGTATTGTTGTTTGTAAATGGGATCTGAATTCATGCGATGTTCTAATGAAAGAAATCGTTTCTTAGCTTGATAAAAAGAATCGCCCAGACATTCAGGTGATTTTTTGAATGGAATAGTGACAACAAAACGTCCGTCACTTTGTCTTGTTGTCGTTTGTTGAAAAATAACCTCGCACGCATCTGTTTCGCACGGGTCATTGACCTGAGATGTGGACATGCTGTCTAATTCCCAGAAACGTGATAATTGATCGGGGCTATTGTGAGTGAAAAAACATGCATTGTCTTTTTGACTATTTATATCTGGGGTACAACCTGAAACTAACCAGCCCAATTCAGTTTCCTGTAATGTTGGCTGATGCTTGCCTAGCTGAATTCGACCGTTACCCATTATCTTCCAGAATATGCTTGCACCAAGTAGAAGATCGATTGGTGCCGGCTCACAGAATTGCGGGTCAGCGAGTTTTATGTGTTTAGGTAGGTTAATACCCTCAGTGTGAATGCGTATGCTAGGTATTGAAGGTGAAATTGTATCAAGTACCAAGCATGATGTATTTACTGCGTAGCAGTTGTGTAATGATTTGATTTGTATGTTTGTTCTGTGAGATATATTTGTGTGTTGTTGATTGATGCCTGAAACGGAACCCTGAATTAATTGTAGTGGAAGATTTAGTTTAGTGCAGAGTTCTTTTGTAATGTAGCAGGAGGTACTACCGTTATCTAGTAATGCTCTGGCGATGTGTTGTTCACCGTTACTGCCAATAACACTTACTAGGGCAGTTGATAGTAAGACTGAAGTCTCTTGGGTACTTGTTAGTGTCGTATGGGATGCTCGTGGTTCCATCAAATGCAACATTGTGTTATGTTTCTGCGAGCAGTACTTGCAGGTACCGCCACGACATGACTTGGTTTCGTGTCCTTGATACAAGCAGTTGGAGCATACGTTCAGTTTCGAAACTTTTTCGATTCTTTTCTCCACTGTCATTTGTTTGAAAACAGGACACGAAAACAAATAATGTTGTGATTTGCATATAGGACAACTAGGAAATCGTGATGACGTGCTTGTGGTCATTTGTGTACCCTGCTTTTGTAATTTTGTGTCGACTTTTGAATTGCATTGTTTGCTATCTTCAAGAGTTTGCAATAGATCTGCACGATCTTTGAGGTAGGTTCTTAAATTTTGAAGATGCGGCATGTCGTCAAGTGTATTTTTGAATTCTTCCCAGTATCTTAGCGTCTCCGAGTCCAATTTACTTGCCACGAGATAAATAATTAAAGTATCCCAGTGTTGTGTATTTTCTCCCAAACTTTCAAGGGCTCTGAGGTTTTTGTTTACATTGTCCAACAATTGTCTCAGTGACGCAGAAGATTCTTTGTGAATGTGATTCAAGTTGAATAGTGAGTGAACATGGTTGCCCACCAGCTGACGTTTGTTATTGTAACGGTCAGTAATTAGCTCCCATGCCACTGTGTAATTGTTTGATGACATTTCGAGTGATTTTATGATTTGAGAGGCTTCACCTTGCAAAGATGCACGCAAATAATGAAATTTTTGAATTTTATCAATAATTGTATTGTTGTGTATGAGTGACACGAATGTATCTCTGAATTCAAGCCAATTATGATATTCACCTGAGAATCGTGGAAGGTCGATCGTTGGAAGTTTGATAAAAGGCTTTTTTACACTTGCATCCAGAGTTGTTTGTACAGACCCGTCGACGACGGTGGCAGATTCATTGTCTCGTATCAGCTGCATGGCAAGCGCGAGCTGAGTTTGAAAATCCGATTCAAACTGCTCCCGCTCTTTCATCTGCTCTTCTGAAATGCCGACAATTTCATCGATTAAGGTCTGATTTTCGTCGTAAGCTTGTAGCAACAACTTATAGGTTTCAAGGCGATTTTTAACCTGCAAAAGATCTAATTCTGATAATCCTTTCTGATTGGCTGAGGACAAAGAATCAAGATAATTTTTGAATATAGTGACCTTTGATTTGTGTGTGGCTCGTCTTTTTTTGTAAGTATAGAGAAGTTCTATTGAACTTATCTCTTTCAGAGCGAGGGGTGATCCATCTGGCATGTTTAATGAGAGTTTTTGAATGTAATTATGTAACAGATACTTATTTTTATGAACGATGCAACGGTAGGCGCCGCGCTGAGTAATTTACCAAGCTATGTAGGTAGGTAGGCTGTAGCCTGTAATTTACGTACGCACGCCCGTGCGCCGCAAAGCGAGGCGAAGAAACCTGAAGCGTAAGGGTAATTGGTCTTATTACAACACAATTAATGAAAATATGATATCAGTTTTGTTTGGGAGGGTTTTTAAAGCGATTTATCCCAATTATGTTGAATATTAATGAATGTGAGGTAGAATGCAAAAAAAAATCTGATGCAATGATTTTGCATGAATGTTGATGCGAGGTTGAATGATTTGTATGAAAGACACAGTAATCAACGATATGCTGAAACGAAAATGATATGAAGTTTATGTTTGGGGTCAGAGGAGGTTAAATTGGTCAAACTCACAACTGCTGCTACCAAACCCTTTTTCGTCCGTTATCGTGACTGCTGTCGGAGATGAGATGAAGCTGAAGCTGCTGCTTGATATTTCCGGATGCTAGTCGTGCTGAATGCTGATATCCTCGCTGTTGCGGTGACCGATGTGTGTTGAACGGCTAACTGAATTCCGGGCTCCCTTTGTCTTGACTTAGCTTGCAAAATGGCGCGCGCGTCCTTTTTCCAGGTTTTAACTTGATACCTCTTTGACGTAGCGAAGGACCATAGATAGGCCAGGTAAATAAGAGAAGAGTGGACTGTAGTTTAAGTTGTTATAATAGGTCAAAAGGTGAGTATGTATACAAGTCAAAGCTATCAGATGCGATCGCGACAATGCTTTCGTTCTAAGTGATGAGTTGAGTTGCTGCTGAGCGGCGCGCGACCGCGCCTCCCGCCGCCCGCTGCCCCGCCGTCGTCTATGATGTGCTTGTACAGGGGTTAAGGGGTGAAAGTTGTGGATTTCGGAGATTTTATGGGATATGAGTGCAAACATGTGCTTGCATACAAAATTTCAGATTCTTAGGACTTCGATAAGAACCCTAGAGGTTTTGATGACATGCGAATCGGTCATATTATTAAGCATAACTTTTTCAAAATTAGTCTTAAAAATACAATTCATGCGCTTTCATTTGATATGTCTCACGGCACGGCATTTTTTTATATTTTTTATTTCATTTTTCTAGTTTGGCCCCCCAAAAGTGGCCCCCATATCACATTTACATATTTACATTGCACCTCTGTCTTTGGGTCACAGATATTGATATGTGTACTAATTTTCAACTTCATCGGTCTAACATAGAGTACATACATAATATTTTGTATACCATCTGAATGTACATAACCTACACATTATGTTTATGATTTTGATATTTTTAATATGTTCTGAGTAAATTCACACGGATGGACGGGCGGACGGACGAATTATCCTATAAGGGTTTCTCCTTCTGAGATACGAAACCCAAATTAACCAACAACTGAATTACGATCCTAACAAATACGCATCGATACTGTGTTTCGGTTAATTTAAAGCATTATGATGCGATCGTCATAAATCATTAGTAGCTGTATCAGATAAAATTGCTTCGATAGTAGTAACATAATGACCTGTGTGTTGCTAAATGTAATTAAATGTCCCAATGGGAATATTACCTGTGTAGACTAGAGCGACAGCTGGCTGTGACTCTGTAAGTTGTTAAACTGATAGATTTTATGGTTTGAAACAGCAATTTAACTTGCCATATTGGCTTGCATTAATTTTCCCCCTTTAGAAGTCGTAAAACAATATGTCGAAAGACAGAATGTAAACAGTAAACAGTAAATACTTGAAATTTTCTTTACTTCGTTCTCTCGCATAGTGCTATCTGAGCGTTTTCAATATTTTTCATAACGCGACCCCGTACTTAATGGTTTCGCGACAGGGGCAGATTAACAGTTGAGGGGGTTCATACTGTCAAGATGACATTTCACTTTGCGTGAATATTTCTGAAATCAAACCAACAAATTCTAAAATATGTCATCGTATTGTTATTTTGAAATACTACGACATATCGTCCCCCCCTGAAACTCTGCTCCTGGTCAAGCAATGTGCTACCAACAGGATGTGTAATAAGATGATTTTAGAAACTGCAGCTGTATTTTATTGTTATACTGGCAGCATCTACACAGCAACTTATGTAGCAGTTTATATAGCTCTCTGGTGGGAGGCGCTCTCCGACAATAATTTTAGCTTTCCCGGTTTTACAAGATCGTTGGATATATTTTACAGCACGTCTGAGAGTTAGAAGGTGCTAGCCGTTTTATTTTATGGAGTGAAACGCTCCTGATTGCAGCTTTAATTATATATTAAAAGGATTCTAAAGTTACCTAAGTGTTGGAAGATATATTTTTGTGTCTAAGGACTGTGTGCGTAACGTTAAGTAAGACTGAGAAACAGAGATGTTGCGATATTAGCGAATAAGAAGGTACCTATCTGAAATTTGTTTTTATTTAGAGTTTAGTTTGGATGTAATTTAATTCTGACAAATTAACACCAAAAGTTGCGCGAAAATGTTTTTTGTGACGTCGTCAGTAAATACGAAAACACCGGGCGTCGTCGTCAGTCCAACAAATAAATACATAATATATATAAAATACTTATGCTCCTTCCTTCCGTTATATCCCAAGGCAAGGCACACCCACAATACAATATCACCTCACCTGTCATGGATTTCCACGGACGGGCAATATCCGTGAACCGGGTAGAAACCATCAAGATGGATTTACTGAGTCGACGTATTTGCATGACAGGCAGCGAACACTGCGCTTATTTGCCTCTGCGATGGATTCTCAATAACAAAGTGACAAGAATTCGTGAGCGAAAAAAAAACAGGAAGTTGTTTCTTTCTATCAAGACAGATTATTTGTCTTCGTCGGGAAACGAAAACAAATTAAAGTGTGTCGATTTATTTCTTTCGTCGAGCCGCACAGTCTATGCGGTTGACAAAGCTGGCTGAAATATGAGATGGCGGAAAACGGATGTAAGACTTTTTCTCAAGGACTCATGTTCGTGTTATTTATTACTCGCCTGAAAGATGTGGCCGTGGGAATGGTATCACTGAAGTGTGTCGTTTTCGTCACCACCATCTATCGTCGGGCCTATACTCACGAATAAAGACTCGATAGAAAGTTTTCTAAACGTCAAATGTCAGTGATTCTTATTCTTTATGACATAAAATATAATTTATTGCGTTTTCGAAAACGTTAACGCTTACGAAAACATTTGTGATCGAGGCTGAATTATATGGATCACCTTCGGTTCAAGAGTAGTGTACCTGTAATTCTCTAAAAATACTCAAAATTGATGAAGTTTGTACCAACCATCAAGTTCCGGGGCAAAGTTTAGTCCGAGTCAAGAAGATAAGTCTCAGGTAAAAATAGTCTGCTAGTGTCGCCATAATTTATTTTCTATCATTTCTTGTCAAGGTTTACATTACGTATGCTCTCTGTTAGTTTCAGTTAGAAAGATAAACGCTGACGTGGGTCGCCCCCGCTGCTGTACACAGGCGGAGGCGGGTGGTCGGTCCTCTATATTGTGACTAGGTACTACTCGCAATTTCCAAAATTTCCAGTGTTTGAGCACTAGTTTCTGTTTGTTTAGCAGATGCAGCACTTTTCTTGTATCTTTAATAACAAAATATACATCCATTACCTCAGTTTTCTTCTATCTTTAATGACATAATATACTTATATCAATATTTGAGTTTTGTTAAGCTTTCGTCTACTCTTGCGATAGTTTTGAACTATAAACTGGCACTGGACTGGACAGGACCGAGGCAGGTTGTGAACAGGCACAGTTCCTACCCCTATTTGGGTATTTCATTTGGCGGCGAATCCTCATTTGGCAGCGACCCAGCGGGACACGAGGGAATTCAGCAGTGGGACTCTAATGAACTTGTACCTACTTTATTAACACGATGATCTGGATAACCATGGCATTGATGGAATGATTCAACCCTTTGATAGTTAGATCTGATTAAACTATTTAAAGACTATTTAAAGAACGCATCGTATTTTAAAAAAAAATTACAATCTTTAAAACGTGATATTAGTTTAGTCAAGAAGGCAAAACCTGAGCAATGCGTTTGTATCAGTGATATCCTGTTGATGCCACGGACGGTGGGGCGGTTATGTGCGTCGTGCTACTTAATAATAATAATTGGCGGCACACTCTCTGTAGATTTATTTATTTTTATTTGTTGATGTTTCACTGTAGATCACGCACGCACACATCTGCAATTGTGAGGTCTTGTCTTCTTGCCTGAATTATCACAAGTCACAATAACAGATCACGACCACGTACATGGGCTATATTGGGCATTTCCTAAAATTTTATCGCAGGGTAATTCATATTGATACAACTATCCCCTAAAATACTCTTAGCGGGCAAACAATGGAAAACGAGTTTTATATTTCCGCAGCTCTGCTGCCATAAAAATGATCCGACGACCATAAAACTGGCAAGCACCACAAAATTAACTGCAAATAGGCAATAAGTCAAGTCATGTCCAAACAATAGCGGGCGCTGCGTTGCGTAGTCAGCATTGACGAAACGGGAGGCCCTCGTAGTTAATGGATAAATTCCTGGATCGTTCTCGGAATTCTTGCATGATTGAAAACCCAGTCTTGGGCATGTCTCGTCTAGGGAGTACTCTACTGAGTTTCAACACGTTCCTTTCTACTTCCTAGCGATGTAAGGAGCGCTGGAATGTTGGTGCCAAAGGCGGGCAGTATATCCATATTATTACATTTTCAGAACTGAATTGAGTCTGCTCTCTCTATGTTTATTAATAAAACAATTATACAATTATATTGGTCCCCAAGTTAAATCAAATCTGAAATAGACAAACAAGAATAACTCCCTAGCCAGTTACCTACCAGTTACTTTTATACTCGTCTCCGACTGTTGATAGATAGAAAGATAGATTTTATTCACCTGTTTTAATACACACAAATACAAACGACTTACTGTACCCTGCTCGCATGAATGCCGGCATCGCGCACAAACCTCCGTGGTTTATGTGATGTAAATGTAATTAATTAAGACGGTTACCTCCATTTGTTAATAAAAAAAATAAAAAATAAAATATATTAAGCATAGGTTTGCAGGTATTTAAAATTACATTGTAACGGTGCTTACACTAAATGCACAGAAGAGATAATAGTACATGTCAAGTGTCAACTCTTGTAGATAAATTCGTTGAAATGCAAACTGTACATGTTGAGTTGTTGCGGTACACAAGAGCTCTGTCTATATTAATGAAAGTAAATAGGTATTCCAGGTCCAGCCATTTTGAGTAAACAGAACACGTTTTTACATTGATAAACATACAAAAAGAGCCCTTTCATGGACTCTCTTTGTAACATTCATTCGTTAGAACCCAAATTTATTCTCCCGTCGTCGTAGCTTACTATGCGTGTTTATGTCGCAATGAAAAGATGAAACTACAGATAAAAAAAGTAATTTAGCATTTTTAATAAAGAATTTCAGGTTCGGTCATTCCCTACATCTTACAAAGCTAATCATGATTGTAAAATATTCATGTGATGTGTACTGTAGATATAATGCTCAGACCGTTTCTCGTATGAGGGGTGTTTCTTTTTTAAAACTGCCAAGTGTGAGTTGGACTCGCGTTGAGAGGGTTTCGTACAACGTACGCTAAAATTCAGTTTTTCATACAAACTTTGCCCCCCAGATTTAGGGGGTTAAGGGGTGAAAGTTGTGGATTTCGGAGATTTTATGGGATATGAGTGCAAACATGTGCTTGCATACAAAATTTCAGATTCTTAGGACTTCGATAAGAACCCTAGAGGTTTTGATGACATGCGAATCGGTCATATTATTAAGCATAACTTTTTCAAAATTAGTCTTAAAAATACAATTCATGCGCTTTCATTTGATATGTCTCACGGCACGGCATTTTTTTATATTTTTTATTTCATTTTTCTAGTTTGGCCCCCCAAAAGTGGCCCCCATATCACATTTACATATTTACATTGCACCTCTGTCTTTGGGTCACAGATATTGATATGTGTACTAATTTTCAACTTCATCGGTCTAACATAGAGTACATACATAATATTTTGTATACCATCTGAATGTACATAACCTACACATTATGTTTATGATTTTGATATTTTTAATATGTTCTGAGTAAATTCACACGGATGGACGGGCGGACGGACGAATTATCCTATAAGGGTTTCTCCTTCTGAGATACGAAACCCAAATTAACCAACAACTGAATTACGATCCTAACAAATACGCATCGATACTGTGTTTCGGTTAATTTAAAGCATTATGATGCGATCGTCATAAATCATTAGTAGCTGTATCAGATAAAATTGCTTCGATAGTAGTAACATAATGACCTGTGTGTTGCTAAATGTAATTAAATGTCCCAATGGGAATATTACCTGTGTAGGTACAACTGCATGCAAAATATTTTTTTTTTTAACGTCCACTTTTACTGCGATCTGGTCATCTGGGACATTTATCAGTAGTTTTGTTTTGTTAAATATGGACAGACTTGTAGGCATGGAACCAGTGTCCCATCCTGGGTTATTTTAATTTTATGTGGCTAGATCAGGTCTTGCATGCAAAATATAACATGTGCACATACAACAACAGCAAATAACCACAACAACATACTCAAAGTTATCATGATTGTTTATTAAAATGTAGGGTAAATAGTTTCTCTAAGGGCTGTGGCCTGTGGGACCAAGAATCTCAGTAAGTAGTGCTGTTGAAGCAGCAGTCCTATAAATAGCACTATAAATATCATGCACATGGCCAGTGATTAAGCTTGCATTCAAATATACATCGTAAATCCGAACTAAGCAAAGCAGACTTCAATAATACGAAAGCGACGAAAAATATACAGTGCTCAAACATACAAATTGTTTCAAATCAAAATATCTGCATAATGTTGAAGAACAGGTTCGCTAAAGTAAACCACTTTATTTACTTTAGAAAACACATTAAAAAGGCTGACCCAGGGAGTTGAAAAAGTAAATAAATCCCAACCAAAACCACCAAAACAGTAACTTGATATTTGATGTTTTTCACTGTTTACGAAGAGGACGCTAAAGGGGGAAAGTGCCTGAATCAGACATGACGACGCCACATAACATTCAAACCCCGGCTCGGAACCAAGTTGTTTGATGCGACGCGGAAACTTCCATACATTGTATGTATTGTAGGTATTGTTGTATTTTATATATAGTGAACAACATATTTTTATTAATGAAATAATAATAGACGTGTCGCTCATTAATGTCCCCAACGAGGACTACAGGTAATAGCTTACTCTCACTGGAATCAGGGTAAATTAAAAACCGTCTATCTAACCCCACTGAGCTATCCGCACTGAGCCTTAAGGGTGGTTCTCCCTGTCCGTGCCACCTCTGCCGTCCGGCAAAAACCATAACAGTACAAAAAAAGTAAATCTCTTTATTTTGACAATCCCATATATTTAGCAAACACGCGAATGCCACAAAGGTGACCTTATACAAGGTGTAAATGAATTAACGCAAAATGAGAAACTACTTTGTTAGGGACATTCATCATTCATCCCAGTATATTTTGACCTCAGTGGGTCAGCTGATTTGTATGGAGAAGTGAAATATAAAGTTGCTCTAATGAAATCGGTTTCATAATGAAAGTTTCTCAGAATGATGTCCCTAACAAAGCTGTTTCTCATTTTGAGTTAATTCATTTACACGATGTATATTCCTGTATTATAGGAGTGGGTTAATTAGACGCAACCTTCAGCCAACACTGTTGCTAGTGCTAATGAATTGTCTAACTAAGGTAGGGCAGTAATGGTCATTATACAGAAATTATATCACGTTTCTTTATATGTAGGCTATAGAGAAGAAAGAAGTAGGGAAAACCCTACCTACAGTAAAACTTAGGGTGAAACCTTCGAATCACATAAAAGTCTGTATTAGCCGGTATTACCCACCGACACGAAACACAGGTAGGCAATGGATTTTGATTGTTGTCTATGAATTCCTGACGTGGCAGATGCGGGAGGTAGGGATGGTGGACACACGGTTCCATAGGCATTCATTCACAGTTGCCTGTCTGCGTTGCGTGACGCTATATACACGTTTAGCTATATTTTATTGAATAGCTGAGGATAATAAGCACGTACATAGCACTTCAAGTTGGTACATTGACAACAAATTGTACTAGACTATTTGCAAAATGTAAAGTTTTCGAATTCGTTCGCCTGCAAGTTTTACAAAGAAAGAGTTGATGAAATTCCCAACTTGTGTGCGACTTGGATTGGATCGACCGAGTTGTCAGGCAAATCGTATTAAACAGTACTTTTGTTGAAAGGATTCACTTGAAAGAATTCACAGAAAATTTTCACATTCTATCGGATAGATTTAAATTAATGGGATTCCGTATTAAGAGTGGAGATGTCGTTGTCGTGGCTATATACTTTTATACTTTATACTATATCGCAAAAGTCATTTTATGATGTGGACGATCATTTATGATAACCTAACCTAACCATTTCATGAAATGGTCAGCTATACATGTATATCATAAAATGGTTGGTAACAACATGAAATTATCAATAATGGCCACGAAAGATATATTTATGAAAATAACATAGATTTCAGTTCTGCGAAAACTGTTAGGTTAGGGCTCTTTTGCACTCATTAGTTAGGTTTATAAAAAATAATAACTTCTTGAAAGTTTATTATCATTTCACTTCCACAACATCAGCCGTCCGATCTTAATTTCCTCTGCCGCTGAAACAAAACTTATTGAACGCGTAGAAAGTGTGTAAATCCATGATATTTATTTTATGTTTTTCTTCTCCAGGAGTTATAAATTACGTTATCTCGTTTCCTGGCACATTTTAATCAATTCAGCCGCTGAACCAATTTAACAGCGTCGTAGCTACCGAGCATCATCTTATAATTTAATCCCAGCGGTGTGTGAACTAAAGTTATAGTAATGTAAGGAAACACAAGAAAACGAGGAGCTTAACAGTAATCCCTTGCGCCCGTGGGAGCTGGTTTGTCGAGGACTCTATTTTCCTTGAGACCATTTGTTTTATTTGTTGCAACAAAGATATTTTATATTATAAGAAGCTAATATTGCTTGTGAAAAGGTTCCCGCTTGTGGAGATTTAGGCAAAAGCAACGTCTCTCTTTGAGCAAAACAGAAGATATGTCGTAGAATAAGCCAGAGACGTACTCCATGTGGGATATGTGTGGGTATTCAAATGATGTTTTAGCGAGTAATGTTAAGAAAATAGATGCCATTTCAAAAACGGGTCAAAAGTTTTCTTGCCATTGGAATCTTAGTGCAACTGGCTCGAACGTGGGTTAACAGTAAATTCGAGTAAACTTTGAGAAGTCTATACACTTTTAAATGGATGCTTACTCGAGTTTAGCGTTAGCACAGGTTCTAGCTTGTAGTACTTAGATAGGCATTTTCAAATAATTATCATCTGTCATCAACATATCACAACTTGGTTTGGCGGATAAGACTGATGATGGGAAGTGCAACATGGTTTCAGTACCAGATAAGGATCAAGGGTCAATGTCATTCTAACATGCCCACTTCGTCGTAACGCAACTTTTATCAAAGACTACCACTTACAAGAAGAAAAAGTTAAGAATTAAATAACACCTAACAGCTTTCAAGCATTAGCACTTGAGCGCCACTCGTAGTACTCCGTCGTACCGTACGTGACGTATGAGTGGTTAATTTCTATGTTGTCAGACGCGGAGCAGTCGCCGCCTCTCCCAGTGACTTTGATAAATTGAAGCCGAACGCCCTTGGGAAATTATTTAAAATATACCGAACTTCAGCAGCCTTCCCGATGATGTTTTATTGGGTGCTCGAAATATTAGCCCGGAACAGCGCACCCTTTGTGAAAGAATTTCACGTGTACTGAGATTACTTGTGAAGCCAATTTCCTCGAAACTCTGTAATTCGGGAAAAGCGGCGCGAAAAGTGATAAATTGAGTGAATATTAAAAATTAAAAATGTTTGCTTGTAACACAAACGGATGGCGTGTCTCAAGTACAGAGATTCAATATACTGCTCGTTCATAGTTTAGTTACAAAAAACAAACTCTTAGCAACTATTACCAAGTTCATATCATGGGGATAGGCAACGGGGACAACGGAACTACACGCAGGTGTACGTACAGTTACAAAATGCATTTTGCATTTGCAAGTAAGTACCTCAAAGCCGAATTTTGGTATCAACTGGGAACTGTCAACACGATAGATATAGATGTGGACTTTAAAAGATCTGCTGAGGCTGGATTGAAGAGCCAAGGGAATGGCGTCAAGTTTGATAGAGGTCGGAGTCAAGTTTGATAGAGGTCGGCGTCAAGCACAGACGGTTTCTAAGACTCTATGAAAGTTTCAAGTGCCACTTAGAAACATTTTGAATCTGCAGTAAACGTTACGTTACAAACTATTAGGATCTTGGAGTAAAACGTTTCTCAAATCATATATTCCAGTGACACTAACATGAGAAAATTCAACTTCGTCACTGTAGAACTTTGTTCTAAATGGAAACAGCACAGTCAGCATTTTATTGATCTTTCATCGAATTTCCACATTCGCTATTCCTGAGATATCAAACTGTGCAAATAAGACGTTCAATCCATTTACTCTCGAATTTATCACAAACTTATCCTGAACGTCGTCAATAGTAGCGTTATAAGCGTTTATAATAATGGTATTAATATCTCGTTGTGATTACATGATGGTGCGCTTACCTATACAACATGGTTTTACATGACAAAGACTTTTGAAAATCACCGGTTTATACATACATTCCAGATTGCTGCTTGTTGGGTGCTCGATATGCTCATATCGGTTTGCAGCTACGATAGCTCGGTCAAGTAGTAATACAATCGTGGTATAGACATGTCCCGGCTACGAATGTAATTCGCTTCGTCAAGGCCTGATATAGTGCTTTGAAGTGCGCTTTGCATATCTTCTCGTGTTCGCCGCACCACTACAACCACAAATTACTTAATGAAGACACTTAGGGGAAGCTGTACCGCTGTGTGTGAGTCTCTGGAGGTTAACGAAGTCGTTTAGCTTTAATGTTGGTCGTTTGTGAACAGCAGGAAGACGCGATAAAGCGGTGTTCACGTAACTATAAAGGAGCGCGATATTGGCTGGCGTACTCGGTTTTGCATGTTCTGGATTGTGTCACATATGTGGGTATTGTGTTTTACAGAGATAAAATAAAAACATATTAATTACATCGCTCCTGCTTACACAATTGTCCTTTTGTCTGTGTCTATCCACTTTGGATATCTATCGTACATCCTATGGTGCATCTATTCGAAAACACAATAATTTGTTGTTGTAAACAATGGAACGGAACATTTGCGATACTTGCATAAATCATCGCTTTTACATAGTTCACCACAATACAGGGCAAACTTTCGTTAAGTTACCTATAAAGTCGCGATACGATAACCCGCCGCACATCACGTTGATTTATTTCAGACATTGTGTACCCACCTCCTTATGATAATACACAGGACGATAGCCATAGAAATTAATCATTCCTTTCGTCCGCCTTCGCATGAGCCTCCTGATTTGCATGACAACAGGCGTGGACAGGGGTCACTTCGAGTTGGATAAACCTGGGTAGTTGGGTAGCCTTATCGGGTCGAGGGTCTCTATACAAGAAGACATCTTTGTGATTCACTGACCGTTGTCACTGATACTGTACAAATAATAACCCTTACCAAAAGAGGGAAAAGTCTTTGAACGACTTCCGAACTGTAAGTTGTAGAAAGAACATATGGAATAATAATAATAATTACCTGTCTGTAAGTTCCTCGCTTCACTGATGATGACTATCTGTAAAAAAGAAATGGACACTCAATCGTAAGCGTAGAACAGTATTTTTAAAGAAAAAATACAAGCAAGTCTGTAAGACTATAACAATAATGTATAGCAATAAACATCAAGCTCCAAAATTAATACGATTGTGAGAGCCAAGTTTCGGACTCCGGAACTTTTACCAAAACTTCTATCATAAAACTGTTAGAGGAAATTCCACCGTCCGTTCTATTCAAGTCACGTATTTAAAAAGGAACTGAAGAAAGTTAACTGCTGCCACCACGATTCTGGTAAATGCACCGAAGTCAATCTTAGGATCCTGCAGTGTTATAGGAGAGATACCGAATGATAGAAAAATATTTGTCGAAATGTTAATATCATGATAATAACACTTAACACTTGGAGACCTGCTGATGGCCGGAGCTACTGGTTTCACAAGTAAGTATCCAAGATGAATTCTGAAAAAAATTCTTGAAACTTACAAAATCAGATGACTCGATATTCTTGTATGGCCATGCTCCACAAAGGCAGCCATAAGGAACCCTGATTTAGTTTTATATGAAAAATTATAGTAGAATGAAGCCCTAGTCCCAGTAGCTCCGGGTGAAATGTATTCTTCAGACAATAAAGAGCAGTCAGAACTTAATTACACTCTGCTTGTGGAGGGTATCGCGTTTAATTAATCACCTTAGTCATTTAGTCGATATAAGTGCTCATGCATAAAATTATACCTACTAGTAGGTACCTGTTGGCAGTGCTACTTACATACAGTATATATTCATCAAAAACGTGTCTGCTATTATAGAAATTAATAATTTATGGTATTTTGCAGCTTCATTCTGAACAACTCCGATTTTGATTCCTCCATATATTTTAAAACAACAAATGCAACAACAGACAATGGAGGGGAGTGGCCAGCGTAGAACAGCTAATGCGCTTGGCGAAGAACAGAGAGAAGTATGAAGAGCTAACCGCCAACCTCCAGTAGTGGAGAGGCACCATAAGAAGAAGGAGAAGAAGATACATTTCGGAGAGCGGACAGCTGATTTATTGTATGGTTGACAATGCTTGAAATTGGAGATGTTCAAAAACATTTTCTTTATATGAACTATTACACCTTATAAACAGTTCAACTCACTTTTAGAATTGTATCTTAACTAAATTAATAGCCCTCTTACATTTGATACCTGAGTAGGTAGTCGTTAACCAAACTAATCCGTAAGGAGCACTGTAATCAGAATTGTTGTTCCGAAACCCCTTAGTTTCGACTTTACCTCCTCGATATAGGAGTGATAGAACCAGTAGTGGTGTGAATTAATGATGCCAGCTAAGGGTCTATTGAGAGGTCTATCGGGAAGGATTAATTACAGGTGTTCAGTTCAGGTACCTAACTGATTTTATTTAAATGCCCGGTCGAACTGCCTTGGGTTGGGTTGGGACAGAGCCACATTCCGATTCACATTACGGAAACAGACCTTTCTTTCTTGACACAGTGTGAGGATATTTTCAAGCCCCGATACGACTAAATTACGACTAAACTAAGAAAAAATGGAATAGCTATACGAAATTGCAGTTTTAGATTTAAGATAACATAACATAGCGTGATGTCTGTTAGAGGCATATGGTGTGGCAGAAGCACAATTGAGCCCACTTTTAGGCAGTAATTCGCTAGTGTTAGCCATAATACTCCATTACTTCCATTTTACATTCAAGTAGAGAAAAAATGGACTCAGAATTAATTCACAATTAAACAGAAAGCGCAGATTATCATCAACGTGCGAGGACACGTTGGACGTTTCCTACACCAACGAAAAAGGACAAAACAAAGGGAAAAGGGAAATAAAACGGTATTTCCGACGGCAGCCGTTATCGCTCGTCTAGGGGAGTCCCCGGAGGCTGCTACAATGCTGGATGGAGAGCAGAAAGCCGCGATTCGTGTGCCAAACACTCACAGTCTAATAGTCCTTTTTATGAACCCTGGGAGTTCATTTTAACAGAATAGTGATTCATAATGGAGCACCGTAAAAGGATTTTTGAGTGTGAATGGAATGTAAATAAATATGATAAATGGAAGGTGTCAGTATTTTGATGTAAAAAATACGCCTTATTTATTTCTTTGATAATTATTGCTTTAATCTATTCTTGGCTTCTTGCATTGCATTTTAGCTTATCAATGTAATATTATGCCATCTGATGTAAACCTAAACTCACAGCAAAATCACCAGTCGTCATCACCTACAAACTAGGCGTGTACCGAAACTGAAATAAAACTAACTCCATCTAATTGATTTAAAATTTTCTCAATATTTTATCTCCCATATATTTTTAATCTCATTGATATAACGATGCGATGGGAAGCGAAGCGGAAAATTGGCTCGAATATTTGTCGTTGAAGCGTTTTAATTAATAAGGATATTTTTGGGCGAATACACGTGGTTACCTAAGTGAGGAGATTATATTATTATTACATGTGTGTGTATACTGTATGTATGTGTAGACGTATGTGAAATATGTAGATTTTTATCTTATTTTGATTTTAACATTCACGAGGCTCTGATTTCATTTCCGGTTGAAATAAAATATTGCGGTTTTTCGCCCTCCCTCAACTTTCCACAAGCTTTATTTGTTCCGAAAATTGGGTGTAGCAATAAAGTACTATGATCTCTTCTGCAGCAATACTGAATGAACACAAACAACATCCTAAAGTTTCGTTGTTGGAATTTTCGATATGTATCGATTGAAATCTCTGACGATTGGAGGAAATTACAAAAAATAATAATTTACTTAAACGAAACTACGGAACACGGAAACATCGCCAATATGGCCATATACATTTTAAAGACCTCTTCCAAGATATCCGATAAGTAATACAGTAAAAGTAAGCCAAAAAAAAGCAATCAGCGGAAGTTAGAGAGTTAAAAAAAACTTCAGGATTGTGTAGGGGTAGGTCTCCTGAAAGGAGTCATAAAAATTCCTTTTTTGGACGCCGATTTCATCGAAAAATTGCCTATAAGAACAACTTTTACTATATTTACTATTTGGTAAACTTTTGAAAAGTAGTCTGAACCTATGACCTATATCCATTTTATATTTGAGAATTTTGAAAATGTCACTACGTCCAACTCAAACCTAAAGTTTTCACTTTCGACCCTTTTTTCGGTAACTTGTATTTTATTTTATTTTATTTTATTGGGAAAAACAAACAATTGTACAATAGATAGTACTAGGTTATCGAAGTAGCATTAAGTAACATTAGGTGATTGTACAACCAGCACCGTTTTCCACAGATAAATCACACAGAATTAAACAATTAAGATACTGTTTTCACAAAAACAAATAAATGTAACTAGGTATAGGTACTTTAAACATTATCATAACTAGTTATAATAATAATATGGAATGTATAGTTTTATTATAAAAAAGGTACATCCTACAATTTTATTTAAGTATATAATGAGCTAAACCACTTAACTATCTTTGTTATAAATTATGTTCAATATTGCCGTTTTGTATCTACCAGGAGACAAAGAAAATATGTCAACACCAAAGAAAAACTCGTTGTAAGAGTGCAGTAGTCTATACAATGGGGCTCTCTTGCCTGCATTTGTTCTGCATAGTTTGGTCACAAACAATCGATGAGGATATGTGTCTCTGATGCGCTCTGATTGTACTAAATAATGTTGTGTGATTGAGTTTAACGTATGAAATAGTAACTCAAGATTATCATGCTGAGGAAAAATAACACAAAATATCTTACTATTAAAAAAGTTATGATCATTTTGAGTTGCTCCGGTAGAAATATCACAAATCAAATTAAAAAAATCATAACGTCTAAACCGCTAAAAATCGCGGAACAATATGGGGTATTTTCGGATACACCCAGGCATGAGGAATCTAAAAAAAAATTTTGGACATCACTTTTTGGACCAGTCTGTATAATCATAATCCTTAGCTTTAGAAAATGACAATCCTATGAGAGTCTCGCCTTAAAATTAGTTAAGTAACAACTTAAATTTCAAAATCGATTTGTGCATCAGGGAAAAATCTCATTAATTTCTACAAGCTATGGAATTTTGGTTCAACTTTATTCACTGGATTCCATATCCGAAAAAATATTTTCGGAAGTAGAAGAGCCTCTCAACAAGCCTTTATTGTCTTTGTGATGATGTATAGTTGGCTCGTTTGTCGTTAAGGATGATGTACGAGTATGTATGTAGACTGTGGACTGGTGGTTGGCATACGGCGCGTTTGCTCGTAACGTTTGATTTGTACGTATCTGTGTGCGATGGTCTTGCTTGCAGTGAAGAGTATGCTTTATAGAGGGCGTAAACAGAGAAAGACGGCTTCCAGCATGTAGCCTAGTCCTTTACGGCTTATGTGTTAAGCAGTTGTCCAACCGGCTGTCCAATCGATCGGTACCGGCAATAACTGTTGTAAAATAGGATAGTTGAATGTCATAGAATATACTAGGGCAGAGCACAACAGCGCAGTGCCAGGTGTCTAAGATGACCACTTGCAGTCACGAAGAGGCCGAGCCTGGCCTCGGTCCAAGTGAGCAATTAGTGTCCACTTCAACCGCACTTCCCAGTCGGAAGCGGAATCACAATTGCTGAAAACCGTTCGTTATAAATTCTCTACGACGTGATCGCGAGACTTCTGGATATTGTTACTTCCGGGCGAAGCGAGAGATTTCTGATTTTATTTGATTTGGATAGTCCAACGGTGAAGCAGATGTCTATAGTAACAGCATTGATAGAGTTAGTGGTGTTTCGTACGTTACGCGGTACCGTACCAACCTATATAAAATTGAATTACGTTATACTACAACGCCAGCTGCTTTTCCACGAAATAAAGCCGAGAGCGACGGTTTTAAATTTACACCAAATGGTACTTTATGTGCATGCGATACAGTAAGTTGCAAAGCACTATCAATGTGGTACATTTCTTCATGTCACGTGTCATCCCATTTCAAACCTCACGACTAGTCGCCGACAGTGACCGGTTTTATCCAATTTATCCGAAATCAAGATTTTCAGAGAAACACCCGGCCGATCAAGACGATTCTAACGGTACTTTATTATTTAAGTACGAGTTACGATGTTCCGGGACGAATTCAACATACATACAGGTCAAAATCATAAGCAACATTTTGGCTTTGCCGTATTTGGCTACAAATAGGTCAAATTCTTTTTCGCATTACAAAACAGTCACTTTACACTCAGGTGCGGCCCGCTCTCGCAAAGTTTGCGTGAATTAATGTAATGTAATGTAACTCCTCGTACCTAGCCCGTTGTCATATGTGTCCCTCCCATTACTCACGTTTTGCGTTATCACCCGCAGTTTCAAACATATATTTGATAGGCACGCGTGTGTAGATCCTTTGCGAATCATAAAAGTTTGAATTATATATTTCACAATTTGAGTTTTCAGAGACGACAACGCTAGACGGACGACTGTAAACTACATCAATACAACGAGAATTTAGTGACTCGATTTTATTTATACGTTAGCCAGTCTAGAGAGGGGCAGAAAAAGATATAGGTGTCAATCATCATGATAAATGTCTCAACACAAGACAAGTACATTATTATTTATAACCCTAGTGAAACAGTTAGACTCTATCCTGACCAAAAGAGTTTGTTGGCAGGCTCAAGATACGTTTATTCAGGGTCGTGAGTCGAATATTGGTGATATCGTTGAAACACTGGGTAGCGACTCGCCGGGAATTTGTAGATAGTCTTCAGCTCCTTGGTAGACTCGTGACAAATCCAGCTGGTCCGCTTGTCCAGAAGTCAACAAGAGATATGATTAGCGCCAGGAGGATTTTACAACTTGGCGTGGAACCCCAAAGGTTGGGGATTATAGAGAATTTTTATAGCAACTACTGCTCTGTACAGCAACTCAAAATTCAGCTCCAATATAATACAAAAGGGACTAGCCCATCGCCGCAACTATAGGCGTGACTTGAAAAATTGTGCAGAAGATAGCTACGTCCTCATTTTTCAGAGCTCAAACCAGGACTGCGTCAAAAAAACAATCAGCTGCCAGACGAGATACGAATTACGAAATTTCTAAAGTTTACTTTTTATCTGGCTAATACGCCAGTAGCCAATATGGTCAAAGAGGTAGTACGTTACACTAGTATGTACTTACTCCTGCTGGGCAAAGGCCTCTCTCCACTCTATCCGATCATGAGCGGTCACCCTTCAGTTCTTATCTCGGCCCAACTCATCACTTCATCTCTTCTCATCTAGACAAGTATATCGATGGCATATTTTTTATGTATGATTTATATCAGAAGGTAAGCTTAGGTAAATAATCCATACAAACGGTATCAGGTTTACATATTCGTCAAAGGCATTTTGTCCCGATACCGAATGTTATGAGTATGCACAGATCAAAGGATCGTTTGTGTAAGCAAACCCTTCTGTTATTCAATATTACTCACGGTACTTGCACAGACGGGGCTTGCTCGTTCTTTTACAATACATCACATAATTTGTTACCGCCATATCTATTTGTTTAGGATTTTAGGGTTCCGTCAAAAGGTTCGCTTTAAGGCTGGGACTTATGTATCTGTGATCTGAATGTAAAGCAAACGGGGGACCTTCATGAATAATTCAATATCCCCCAAGCTTCACTCCATCGTCATCGATATTCATGTGAATTGAGCACTCAGCTTGAAAATGGACTAATCGCAGTATTCGATTCTAATTGCCATTCTACGTTTAATTTTAATGGATTCAATTGGATTAATTCAATATTTAATTTATTCAATTAAGTTTTTCTGTAGTATGGTTTTAATTAAACATACATTCCAATCTTGCGCGGAGTCACATATTGACTTCTGTTAAGTTAACATCGCAAACCGAATGAAAAACTTTTTGATGCCGAGTATATTATGTTTTATCCTTAAGGCCTGTTGAGTTCATTATGTGAAGAAATTAGTAAAAGATTCGTCAAAGCCTTGTAGAATCTAAACAAGATTGCAAAGAGTGCTATGGCGTGTGTTGAAAAATTCAAAACTAACGCAGATACCACGGCCAGAGTCAAATTCGCTAAAAGGATAATCCATTAGAGTTCACTTTGTTCACTCGACCTTTGAAAAGAGAGGCTTTATTTGTCTTTCACATGTTTTTTCAGCTGCCATGGATGAAGAGACTAACACAATAAACCGCTCTCTTCTCTGAGAGCTATCTCAAGCGTGAAACTATCATTGTAACTCAGCTGAGATGAGGCAAGTGTTAGAGCTGAGAGCGATATATTTATACGGGCCACACAACCTACATAAAGGTCTGAATTTGTTAAAGTGTACCACAATGTCGCAATAAATATATCAGTGTGAGTATGAGTATGAGTATGAGTATGAGTATGAGTATGAGTATGAGTATGAGTATGAATGGCGGCACGCACACACAAAACATGTGAATTCTTTATTGGATCTGTAGCCCAAATACGAATAAAGATGAACTTTTGATATTTATTTTAGGTCAGTCTGTTGATGATTCTCTTCGTGCATGACCGAAGCTGCTACTACATAAATGCTGTCCAGTGAATCAAATGAAATGCAGTAACAAGCGAAAATTATAAAGAAAAATAATGTTGTTTTGTATCACCATGTTATGTAATAGGAAACAACAACACAAGTAAAAAAGCAAGTGTTGTAAAAGTAAAATAAGTTTACTTTTCTCAATCATTCCTACTTACAGCATCATCATTCAGTTGTTTATTACTACTTAAAGCTTTCACCTATTATAACAATTAGTGCAATGTGGATTACTAGTTGCAAATAATAATATAGCAATTAAAATGAGCAGTCGAGTGGAACAACAGTGAGGTTTTCCGCTGTCAGAGCACCATTGCAACTACTACGGTTGCAGTTGCAGCGCAATCAGCGACAAGCTAAGAAGATTAGTTTAATAATAGTCTTTTTGTGTATGTTCGGATTTAACAGGACAGATTTGCAGCGTGTCCAATTTCCATCCTTTATTCGGCGTGCCGTTCGCCCGTGTGACTGAGTTAGATAAAATCCCATTGATGTAGCGCACGCAGCAGCTGCAGTTGTATTGAATTGAGCCGGATAGCCAATGTGCATAGGTAGGTGTATTACTAGCTAGCCCATGTGAGCTAATACGGATCGACGCGAGAACACTGACGCTATTACGAAGGAGCAACAGTGCGTGAACAATTTGGACAGAACTAACAGTGTGCTATTATTGGATACTGAGCTGAAACTACCATAACTTGTATGCGTTTATGGATAATAACGCCGATGTTTGACGTGACCTGAAAACAGTAGACTTCCTAGAACGAGCGTCTGGAGAGCGATGTACCGAAATGGCGGGCTATAAATTGCATTGGTTTCATGCAAAATGCGACCCTTGGAATCGAACGAGTCTCTGCCGGATATTAGCAGTCGGGATTTGGGATCGCCAATTAAATGCTCCTGCTAACTGTCGCGAATTCACTGCTGCTCCGCAATTGGCTATCTAAAGTTCACATCATATCGGATTAAGCAAAGAGTTTTCTGTAAACGGTGAACGGTAAACGGCGTCATAACAATCGTTTATCGTGGTTCAATTTGTTTTGTGTAGAACGTAATACAGTTTATTATGTATAGGTGCTCCGCGAGGGCTATAGTTTCTGAAATACTTTTCTGACACCATATTGCGCGTGGGCCCTGGTACAACACAAAACCAAAATACAAAATAAATGGATCTATACATAATAACGGAGCGACCACCACAAATTTTATAAAAATATTGTATTGTGTCTCCAATGTCCCCGACCGCCAAGCGGGCGGTGTGTGGTGTGCAGGTATTGTGCGATTCAGTTGAAGTAATATGCGTTCCCGAATCGCGGTCCTTACAGGCGGTGAGCACGGTGGAAAACTGGGCGTACTCCAGTTATACCTTCTTAGTTCAGCCAGTATTTTTCAGGCCTAGCAGTGTTATGTCATGCATCCTTTCTCGTTTATTATAAACCAAAAAACATTCCTTACTTAGCTGTAAGTCTTTCTGATTGCTCCGTTTGTTATAATATAACAATAATAAGCTTGTTAAGATCAGCGAATTGCATACTTCACTTGCTTTTCCAATAATCACTTCAGATTACATTTGAGGAAATCAATCAGTATATATCTCAGTCAATGATATACATATTATTACATTATGATCAGCTTTAATAAAGTACTTTAATAAAGTACTTTATTTTAATGTTAATCCCACTGCGACAAATACTCACTCGGGGTTAAGTATAGTTTTCTTCTTCTTAACACGACCTCTTCGAGCAGTACCTGTGATGTTACCTTACTAGAGTAGAGAAGAAGGAGACTACTTAACCCGAGTGAGTATTCGTCGAAGTGGGAATGCAGCGGCCGCGTGCCACAGGCAGAAATGCTCCGAGTGGCATTTTGCACGCCAGACTGCATTTAATTTTTGCGAGCATGCGCGCTATTTTTATGCTAAGTGCTGTCGATATTTCAGAAGTTTTATAGAGTTCTGTTGATTTTCCTCTGATATCAGCAAAAAAAGGTATTGGAGTTTTTTAAATATTTTCTAGCACAAACGAATCGAATCTCATCAGCACAGAAATATTGATATTTTTTTTCAACGTTAGTAAACTTCTACTTCCGTACCAAACAGCCTCAAAGAGCGTATGGAAGGGACATATATAACGAAGAATGGAGGCAACATTTTGGAGAATTTATATCATCCTCCCGTTCCGGGTATATTAATACAAATTATTGTACATTCCAATTTCATGTCAGCATTTGAAAACGTGTAGCCAGTAGGTCCATTAAAATAAATTATCCGCTTTTTGTTTGCGAATATTACAACACGGTATAAAGCTGACTTCACCAACGAAATGATGTTTGATTTTGACTGTACCTACCAAATACCTGATGGTCTAAGATCCGAAGAGAGCTCGACCTTCACACATTTGTTACTGCGATGAAACTTGTTTTTTTTTTTTTTAAATCAAATTTTGTCCGTTTACACGTTCTCATCGGCCTTTTGTTTAAAAATGTTAAATTAATCACAGCCTTGTATGGCCACACTCGCGATGTATTTTTTAGCATCAAGTTTCATCGCAGTAACAGATGGGTGAAGGTCGAGCTCTCTTCTGACTATGAGTACCTTTTGAAAACTATATCTGTAAAATCTCTCTAAATCTATGACGATGCCAAACAAATAACATAGGTACCATACATACTCGAAAAATAAACATTTTATTACAGCACATAATGTAATTCAGTGATGTATCAATAAAACTATCTAAGTATTTTGCGTATCAAGCTGACATTTAGTGCCTGATTTCTGTTGAAAGTAATAAAATAACAAAACCGGTAGGATTTATATATTTATATAGTATGTTTATATAGTATGTTTATTTTGTAAGTTTTAAAAGGTGATCTAGCCTGTGAAACAAATGTGTAATGACTGTGTCATAAAGTGTGATATTTGTATTAACTTGTGTCAAATAAAGAGCTTTGAAAAACAAAACAAACAATAAAACTATACTTGTACTTAGTTATAATTTCACTAGCATCTCGTTTGCATGGACTCAATACATTTTCATACGTTATAATTATATAAGAGACATAGAATATACCGAAAAAGATACACAAAAAATGTTGGCAGGTGATACACAACACATGTTGGCAGGTGATACACAACACATACCTATTTTGTATCGTAACACAAAACTCGGATGATAAAACCAATAACATTATTGCTGCGTAAGGGACGAAGGGATTTGGTTCACGTGCTGCTAATAAGGGCAGGCGCACACTGGGCGGTAACAGGTGTCGTTCACGATAAGAACCGGGGCGGGCGGGGGCGGCGCGGCGGATGACCGGAGGCTTACGGGGATAATACGCGTGGCATCACCTAATCACCTTCAGCTTATTAAATTCCTGTTATGGGTATGGGTATCTTCTATCTTCTATCTTCTATATATATAAAAATGAATTGCTGTTCGTTAGTCTCACTAAAACTCGAGAACGGCTGAACGGATTTATCTTATCTTAGTCTTGAAATGTTCGTGGAGGTCTAGGGAAGGTTTAAAAGGCGAGAAAAAATCGAATAGTTTCCGGGAAAACCCTAAAAACAGCCCTTTTCTATTTCCCATACAAACGTTTTCTAGACTCAATTTGAACTTTATTGCTATTCAATAAAGTTCATATTAAATTGAGGCAGTACGAAGTCTGCCGGGTCAGCTAGTTATAAATAAATATTCCTGTTAGGATCGTTTGAAGCTGTGTACTATTATTATACTTTGTATGAGTTTCTTTGAAAAGAGCAGTGGGCAGACCACCGGCCCGATGGTCAGATGATATTGTCAAGGTGGCTGGTAGACAGTGCGAATCGCGGGGGACAGATGCGAGTGGCGTGCTTTGGGAGAGGCCTATACTTAAGCGCAACAGTGATATGCACCATGATATGATATTCAACAATTTTGATATGAAGCCTCGATTGCACGGTCATCGGGTAATAATTAAATTAATTGGCAATTACTCCACTGCTATTTTGCTTTACCATTTAAATACGAGTGGTTAATTATTTATTTTCTTATTACTTATCTACTAATTGACATGACCAGGCCACTATCTGATTAATCCCCCATCAAAATATGAGAATACAAGTAGATAAGTATTGTATATGAACTTGTTAACTAAACCTATTTATTAAATCTATATTTAGAGGCGTCGACTCCTTATTTGCCATTGTAAAGTTTTCACAAGTAGACTCTTTCGTCATAAGACAAAAGCTCTATTATACGTAAATGTTTATTGCTGCCAATTGGGAGGAAAACTGTCAATTTCTCACGCTAGGTGGCGCATTCACGACTGTACCTTAGAAACACTGAAACTGTAAAATTTTAGGAAACCCTACATTATTTATTACATTACTTGACACTAGCGTAAACAAGGTACTGTCAACGAAGCACCACCTGCGTTTAGCTTTCAGTTTTCCTCTCAATTAAGGCGAACTCCAAACTAAAAACTTGCAACACAGTAGAAAAAGTACAGTACTAGGCCATTGTTTTGGCACGTTGGGTCTCGCCTCGCTCTCTCTCTCTCTCTCTCCCGCCAAGTCAAACGCCAAGTATCATACTCTGGGCAGTGCCAAAACAATGGCCTAGTACTGTACACCGTATTACTAAATGAAAATGATTTTCGCGATAATCCCGGGTCCGGAAACTTGGTGACCACATGACATGAGTAATAGGCTTGTGGCCTGTCAAGTCAAAATAGATACTTTTTATGAACTGTCAAAACGGAACTTTTGTTCCTGAGTTCTATGAAATAATCACAGAGTGACGTCATGTAAAAGTGCCATCAAATGCTGTTTTTTTTTGCACAAAATTGACTTTATAAAATATATCTGCTGGAAATATACAATTCTGAGAATGTTACGCCATTTTGTACATAATGCTTCAACTTAAGACTTGTTCCTAGATTTATTGGATTACCTTGGCCACAAGCCTATTGATAACTTGTGCCGTGAGCCGCTCAACTGATATGATACATTGGGGACGATTCGGTGGCTCAAGCAGGGAATGATTACCAGAATGAAAGAGTTTAGTGTACGAGCTCATATGAAATAAGCCTTATGTATATATAATAAGTGTCACTGACAGTTCAATTCGCATAGTTTTTCGAAGCGTAAGTTCTCTTTTTAAAATTGATAAATGAAAGAACTGACGTTTGGCGTAGGTAGGGGTAGACTGGCGGCTATTTTGGATAGAACCACGTCTAACGGAATTAAGTGAAACTTTTTGACACCGGGTTTCTTTAGACTAATGAGACCCCGCTGAACACGAGAATATATTACACACACACACTCACTACCGACTGTCATCTCAGGTCAACGTCTCTGCTGCGACCTGAAAGTGGTGAACGAATACTCGTACTACGACGGTAAATTTGGTCTTGTTTCTAGGTAAAGGTATGAACATCAGTTCGTTTCTTGGATATGTTGTAGAATTTGATGTTATTTATTTTTATAATGGACAGTTTTCTTCTATCTCTAATAGTTTTTCCAAACCATAGATCGGGACACGTTTTGGGGGACAAGGCGGGGCAGAGGGGAGCAAGGGTGTACACCAGGTAGAATCGACCAGGTAGGTCTAATTTGTCTAAAACAACCCTGTGTCAAAAAGTTTCTTTAAATGCCGTTAGCCGTTGAAAGCAGAAGCAATGTGAGAAATAACCGCCAGTCTATAGAGGTAGAGTCTTCCAACGATCTTTTGGAATTTGAGTGACGTTTACAGGGGGCGGTAGTTCTACGCAAATCAAAGCAACAAGCTTGTCAGCAAGCGTTAGTTCCACCTGTCACCGCATACCAAAATATTGTTGGAAAGTTTTAATTGTGTGGTTACCGGTCCGTTGGTTTATTCCTCGTACAGTTTTGTGACGGATGTGACGAAAGATTAATGTTCATAACAACAATGACGTCACTCCTTGTTTGCGAAAAAGTAACGACACTTTTTTTAATAGCATTTTTGGTGTCATGACGTTGGAGTTTTACGCATTTGATTATTTTGTTTCTTTATTATAAACAAACGCAGAATAAAAATATACAAAAGCATACATATACCTACTTAAACAATTGACAAAGGCGAATTTAGCTGATCAAGATAATCTTCAGACTTAAATTAATAGTATGTAGGCCGCCATAGTAGCGTAGCTATCGGTTTTTGAGGTTTCGTAGTTTCGTAGCGCGGCGCGTAACGCGTGCTACGTCGACATTTTACGACGATATCGTAGCCGAAATATTTTCTCGTCTTCTTCTAGGTCAATTTAGTGGTACCTATGTAACGCCCGATTTCCGAAAGGAAAATTATCTGTGACAACTTGACAAACTGATTTCAGCCAATCACGGGGAGCTATTTTGTATTAATCTTCGATTAATCGCTTGTCACATTTGATTGCTCTTTCAGAAACTGGGGTAAGTGTACAACTTATATACAGTACGGAGCCATTGTTTTGGCAGGTCGGGTCCTACACCGACGTGCTAAAACAATGGCCTCGTACTGTACATAATGTAGGCGTAACTTTTTGCTTACATTATATATGTAAGAGCTAATCAAATTTGGCACGGAATGAAAACTGGCTTCTGTTTTTCCATCGCACAGGAATAAGCAACTAGACACGGCGTTCGTATTAAACTTGCAGGAAAACAAGAGAACAGCAAATCCCGCGAGGACGAGACGAGGCAAGTTCAAACTGTGGTCTCTTCACACAATTTTAACTTTAACGAAAAATAAACAGTCTCAGAGAACCACGAACTACGACCTGCAAGAAAAAGTCACGGAATAACAACCAGACTACCGGAGGAAGCTATTAATAAAAGGGGTTATAAAACACGTTGTTGGTTTTGAATTTGGAATTGGTACTCGTATCTATCATTCTGCTCTTGAATAGTTAAATCCCTCCCCTCGTAGATATTTATGATAAGTAGCAGACGTGCTGCCATTGGCTTCGATTCAGAGTCAAATATGCAACTCGTAGTTCTTACCTTTGGATTGGCTATCCCGACTGAAAAGGAAAAATATTTGACATTAAAATTAGGGGAAAGTTTTTGTTATAAATTAACAGACGTCTTGGTGACATCTGTCAGTTATTGTATGGAGAGTATCTTTACGCAAGTCAGTATGCTGGATTCAACCGTTCTATTTGCTGCACTACATCTTATTTGAGTAAGACGATTGTCCAGCAAAATGCCATCTTTAAAGCTTTATTCCAGCAGTTTGAGATACTTCCTGAATCCACAAAAAATATATGTTATAAACCGTTTCTTGTCTAAAAATTTAGTGTTTAAAAACATCATAATGACTTTAGAAACTATATGAAAAAAAATAATCTAATAGTTGTTTTTTTATACCTAAAACGAGTTATTCCAGAAGTTCTACAAAGAACGCTGGTATGGTTGTTATGTGTAAATATCGGTAATCAAAATATCTAAAAAAATTGTGTTTAACATTTTAGAAATCATCAGCGGTTTTTGTGTAATTTGCAAAAAACAAACTTTTTTGCCCTTTTCGCACTTTTTGCGCGGACGTAAGTGTCGCGCTGCAGTTTACGCCATTATATACTTTATTTTATCTTATACTTATACTTATACTTTATTGCACAGAAAACATAATACAGACACTTAATATTAGAAAAAACATGTACAAAGGCGAGCTTATCTCTAATAAGAGGTCTCTTCCAGCAAACCTAGGATGGAGAGGATAATTTAATATCTTTTTTTTATCATTTGTGAAAATTTCCACCACCACAAACCCAGTTGCTAATTTTAGCGTTACCATGCGCCTCTGGTATCTCCTTATTGAAGATCATAAAAATGAAATTATTTTCCTACACCTACCGAATTTTTATAACGACAGTAAAGTGTCTTTATTGTAAACTAGAAATTAATAAATGGAACGTTATGTAAATTAGTTATTACATTGAAAGTAGTAAGTAGTGGGATATTATTACAGACTCATAAAAAAAAGGAGTAAATGTCCCCACCGAGGGGCACAGGCCCTTACCCGGATACGAGTGAGATTGAGCCATACTCAACCACGCTGGCTTAGTGCGTGTTGGTGGAGGGGTGTCGGTCTAATCCGACTGTTAGAAGTTATTACATATAAACAACTTTTACTAAAGGTCACCGCCGCCGTCGAGTGGCAGGTTGCCCAACATGCTGGCACCATTACCTCGCTGTATCACTAGGCTAATTCGCTGAGCGAGGTAGGTACTTTTACTTGAACTCGATATTCATGTATTTATCGGCCTACAGAGAGAATTACGATTGGATGGCCGTCAAGCTTTGCTAAGTCCCGATCATTACACGAAAATCCTCAAAAAATGAGGATTACTCTGATGTCCATCAATAAGCGTGTACGAGATGAGAGCCTGCGATTGCTTTTTCAATGGTTCGAGTAATTTCTCCCTCTCGTATACTGAACAGAGCCCTCATTTATTTATTGTATTGGCTCGCCCGATGTATGAAAATATCGTGATTCAATATTAGTATTATTAATACTTCTTTTGCGGTTTTTAGGATACGATGTATGGAACTTTGCAGTTTGGAGAACAATAGAAATGGGGTTTTGCGGACTAACCCATCCAAAGGGTTAACGGATGACTGAAATTAATTTTACCGAAATTAATTTTACCATATGTATACCATTTTTTTATAACCTAATAAAAAGGGAGCTTCTCAATTTGTCGGGATGTTTTTTTTTGTAGACAGACTGCAATAAAAAATGGTAAATGTTGTATCGATATTTTCCCTCGACGCCATTTCCATGAGTGATTTATCACACACACAACCACAACAAAACAACAATCCACTTATAACTCTCTTATCTCCGATGTAACAAGAAAGATTGATAGACTCCCAACGTATCCACTTGACCTATTGACTATTCAGAATGAACTATTATTCGGGCAAAGCTACCAAAAGGGATGTATTGCAATCATTTTCTCTCGTATCATCTACTAAATGACAAATGAGTTCTTCGTTATTATTCTAAGATGAGGTCGGAATACCATTTCAAATAATACCGTTGAGTGAGTCGTCCTCAATTCGAGCTCCAAATAAAAAAGGACCTATTGGGCGATTAGTGCTTGGTTAATATCAGCGTTGATACTACTTCCGGAACTTCCCCACCACACCTACAGTACTCTCCCTGCTTAGTGGGCAGCCAGCCCGAAACCCGATCCCAAGACCTTGGTCGTAGGGCTAAGCAGGTACACTGACTCACCCCTCATACATGTTCTCATTTTACCAAAAATTTTTATTATTTATTTTCTTATTTTTACCTTACCCTATTTTCTTTATTGAAAGCCCTTATTTACTTTAATTGTTTGTTTCTTAAATATACATATGTAAATTCACAAAAAGTACTCGTAAACCACTGAGGTTTGTCTAAGCACAGAACATTCCTAGTTGTCAGTGCGCACTTCATAAAGACAAATTACAATTTATACAATTATTTATTTTCATATGCTGTAAAATGGCAAATAAACAAATGAAATGAAATGAAAGGAGGAAATGTTAGGTATGATTCTTAATTACTACTAAAGACACCCCCCCATAGGGTGCATGAGTCTGAAAATATCTATTGCAAGGGATGAAAGCTTAGCTTCCCCTAATTTAAATGTCAAATATTTTTCTTTTGCGGCCAGGAGAGCGGGCGGAAGGGTGGTGGAACAACAACAACGACAACAACATTTATGTTTCCTACCCCCATAAACTCCCCATAAACGACAGCGATCTAATACTAAGATTTCAACTTTCTTGCGTATTTTTTTTTAATTCGACCAGTTATTAACTTAGACGCATTACAAATTTTACAGCACGTTATTCGAATATCAACAAATTGTGCCATAGAAAAGACGTCTTTTAAGATTATGCAAAAGGTTCATCTTTCTCCGAGCTTTGCCGTTCATAAGGAAATGAAAGTTTCATGAATGGCAAGATTTTTCATTCAATTTAGTGGTCTGGTGAATTTCATCTTGAGTTAAAATATAGTATGAAAGTTGCTTGAAAATGAAGACTATTTATTAAAGTTTCCTTAATACCAATGAGCAACATTTGAGCACGATATTGTATTACATTGGAAATTCAAGCAGAGTAATACGTAATATATATACTTTCAGTAGTTGTGATTTCAGTTTTTTAAATGTACTTATTCATTTTCATTCTTCATGATTACATTATGGCCAAAACAATGCTATAGCACAGATAAGATTATAGCTATAGGTTATAAAAGTAAAAATACACGAGTACATAATTTCTGTGCAATCAAGTGTATAAACGAAAAATAATATCAAATTAATTTGAGTTCTAAGGTTCTAAGATGGTATAGGTAGGTTGTTTTCTACATAATTATGTATACTTGATACTTGCTGACTCAGCCGTAGCTGGATTACTGAAGTGAACACGAAGGAACTTGCTCCATATTCGGTATTCAGCTCGCGTCGTAGAGCCACAGTTTTGATTCGAATATGGCACAGATGTGTTACAAAATATTATTGAACAAAGTGGTCGTCATATTTTAAGAGATCGAAAGTGGCTTACATTAGTCATATGTGCAGTCAATCACTCTGTGAAATGAAGAGATATCTAGATAATTTTATATGTATACGAAGCAAATCTTGCTCTAACGTTGGACTTGGTACTTATACTGTGGCATTAAACACATGATGTGAAAACTAGTATAACTATAACTCTCCTTCGAAGTCAAGTTAGGACAATAATTTTCTCTCTTTGAATTGTAACATGAAATGATTTGATATTTAAGAACATCTGATGTCTCATTCACAGACGGAGGTAATTCCATCACAGTAGGTTCAGTAACTGACATATTATGCATAATAATGTCCCGTAATATGTTCGTCATAAGGTTTACTTTAACAGGTTCGCTCTCATAAGCACACCGGTTGAACATTTTTAGTATGGAGAACTAGAAGCGTTAACGAAACGGTTAACGCATAATTGCGACACCATATTCCAAATGTTAAAACGCTATCTATCTATCCACCCTCCTGCACCTGTCTAGTGTTGAGTTAAGGCCTCCTCTACGTTACTCTTTACTATGGCACTAGTTAGGTATCTACATAAGTAAAGTGGTCTCACTATAACCCCACTGTCCCGAGTGTCTTGGTGCATTTGTGACGCCCGCCGGGATATGGGTCGGGACTTCGGGTTTCGGAACCACAAATCACTTACATATCTTATCCCTTATCCTAATTGCTCTACCTGGGCTTAACCTCAGAATTGTCTGCTCGATAACGTTCATTGTGATTTCTTGGGCTAAACTAAACTCAAGGAATGAGGACAAACTTTGGAAGGAAGACAGATAGTAAGTATTGAAAAATCTTGCAATTCATAATTTTCCCGGTCCGACATCAGTGTATTATAGCACCGCGTAACCTCGCAACTCAAGAAGAACTCCAAAAGTAGTTGATAGCTTAATAAAAATCTTATTCCTCTAGTAAAATGTGTATAGCTATGAGAGTCCCCGGGAACCTAAGCCACCTCGATAAAGCACCACGAAGCCAGACAGGCAGCCACATTTCATAAATCCACGTGACACCGAAGCCGCGTCCATGGCATTGCGCAGATTTATTATTTCCTCCATAGTACTCGAGAACGGCTAAAAATTTCTATCAATGATTTACAGGACTGAAATACTAGTTTGCCTCCCAAGTATATTTTATCTGCAGTATCTGCAAGCCATTGCATGTTTGACATTCTTACAGAATATTTCAATTTAAAGTATTATTTCGGTAGCAGAAGCAACGCCGTGAGGTGAAACATGTTACTGGATTGTTTCTCGTTTCAGAAACATTGCATATTTTGAAAGTTGGAGTCGAGCTCAAACTAGTTTTGTATAGTCCTGGATTACCTGTGGATGTAATAAAGAGTGCACTAGGATTTTCAATAATATTTTTTATCGCGTGCCCTTACATTTCCTCGCCCGGATGCTAAACTATTCTCACACAAAAGCGTGTGGTCTTATGTACGTACTTTCAAAGTCATTAGGACAATATCAGCGAGAACATTAAATGGGTTCGAGGCAGAAGCTGCAGCTGCAGTTAAGGAAGTCCGACTCCACAGTCATTTGCAAGAAAAACAAAAGGTTCATGCAATTGAGCGTTTATTTAGTGACAATGCATTTGCAAACATTATGATATTAATAACTATAGTACTCTAACGTCGTCGGCACAATTGTTACTCTGCAATATGTGAAACCGGCGGCGGCGTGACGGACACTATGTATGTATGTATGTATAGGTATGTAGAGTATAAAATGATAGCGAAAGAACATGTAAACCTAAGATGGAAAACCCTACACTCTTATGAGCTGAGCTTGACTAATAGAGTCCCTTTTCTTGCTACCCTGATGCGAAAAAGGCTTGCTACCAATATACGTTCAAGCGGACATTGCGTGCCTTCCTTTTTAATGCCGTTTTTCGGGTTCTTATGGCAATTCTTTGGTTCTTCTGTGATTGGTCAGCCGCTGCGAAACTGTCTGGCGGCCCGTAATCGTACATAGGTTGCGTATGCGAACGTTTGTTGAATACAACAAACGTTTGGCGAGCCGCATTCCCCCGCAAGAGCAGTCAATTGGATATATAGTCTCTGATCAAAAGAGATTCACATGCGTATAAATTGTTTTTCTAGGCACGCACATAGAAACATTTATCCTCACAGCGCCATATGTCTGCTTGTATTGTGAGATATATTCGAAAATAGCTCTACCAGTAACTATTACTTATTGATCTTAAGGAAAATAAATGTGGTTAATATATTGTGTCGGCGCTTCGATAACTTGCAGACAAAAGCTTTTAAAGTATCGAGTTTCGTCTTTAATTTGTAAGACTAGACAACCGCATCGTTAGGATGAAAGTTTTAATTTCTTCTCGGTAGCCTCTAACAACACAGTATTAGTAAGCTTTCAAACTTGGACGGGTTCGTAAAGTTACAATAAGTTCATTGCAATCTGATTGTCAGACATTTCCGTATCATAAAGACAAATACCTATGCCCATGTAAAATGTGGCAACTTTTGATTACAAGCCTCAGTACTTTATGTGACACATTTACGTGGTACATCGTAAAAAGCGGGCAACTCCCATGGCAAGATGAAACGAAGATTTTATTACCATGTGACAAGTAAAATGGGCAAAGATGACACACTTTGTTGTGGATGAAAGTCAAAATATACTGATATATCTGTACACATCAAAGTTAATATTTGTGCACATTAACGGGTTTCGCACAAAAATAAGCCAGGCATGTAATGTATGACAAAAGTGGCATTGAACTTTAAAATTCAATGGCAGTTAAATCAAACAAAAATGGGACACTTATCACAATTTCTCTCTTTACGGCCAAGAGCGCGGTGTTGCTCAAGATTAAAGTTTTCCCTCGCTATCCAAGAGTAGATCAGCCGATTCGGTGCTTTTTCTAAACATCCAATACACCGATCTATACAGCACTTTCATTATTAGACTCTTCTTCCTTCTGTAATCGGACTTAATTTAATTCCAACTCTTCTTATCCCAAGAGCAGAATATTCCAGTTTCATTGTAAATCCTTTGTTACTCCGGATTCATTTTATCTGTCTATCTATTATTTACAATTCCAGTCCGATTTCTTTTACAAGTTAGACTGAAGAAATATGTGTGGTCAAGGACATTCTGGTCGATTAATTGTTTTGCGTTTTGCCACTTCAATCTCGATACATTCGGACTTCCGCTGTAAATTATTTAATTGGCTGCTAACTACTAACTAACATTCTGTTTGTGTGATAATAACTATTGCTTGTAAATACAGAGTGACATTCCGGACTTCGGCAATGACGAAGTCTTTAAACTATCTTTCGGTAGTGGCTAATACATTACTTTACTTTCCTACATAACATAACACACCATTACCCATATTTATACTGTTACATGTTGTTGTATTATTCATTAGCCAGTCATAAATATCAGTTTGCACCCTTCTTCATCATGCTCACTGGTAGTTACAAAATATCTAATGATTTTCCTCATCCGACTCAGCGAACTGTATTGTGGAACACGACACGTGTTAGCTATGGGGATGAATACTTTAGATTTTCCCTGAAGATAGAGTCAATTTTCTCTGGCATGTTATAGATTCATATTAAAAAGATACAACTTTCCTGCAAAAATACGATGGAGTTTGTTTCAGCGCACTGAATGTTATAAGTAGTTTTTTTACAAGAAAGGCCTACAAGGCCTACAAGGCTTCCAAGAACAAGATTCGCTAAGCTACTCAGTGAACTCTGCTCTAGATCCCGGCCAATATAGTGTATTAATCATATTACTTGCTACAGCTCGGCTGCTCAGCAGGCTAATGAACAGCAATTACCGATGTCACGGCGCGGCGGCGGCCCGCGGCCCGCGGCCAGGGAGCCACGTGTGTCCGGTAATTACTCAAGGGCAGAGAGAGTTAGAGAGTTCCATTGTTAGAGAGGATACAGCCTGCACATTATTAGAAGGTATTTGAAATTATTTGAAAAAAAAAAGTTGCTCAAAGTATGTTTCTCATTTTGCGTTTATTCATTTACACCTTGTATGTAAGTGTTATTTACTAATCGTTATTAGGATAAGTAGCCCTCTAGCCTGCCCTCTAACATGAGCTAAAGCGCCTTTACTAACATTTGCATTCATATTTCTCTAAAAGTAAGCTGATGATAATATTCGAAGGTCCGCTGTCGGAGTGACCAGCCTTAACACGTTTCTGAAACATTCTGTAAAACAGAGATTCTGTAATCTCTTAACTAGACTGTTACTGTAACAGCATACATGAAAAAGCAGAAGTAATGTTGAGTAGAAATACCATATATATTCCATGAAGATATCTTTATTCAAGAATGTCAGCCCAATGAACAATAAGTACACGTACGAGCCAGTGTAAGTATACCGTGTATTCTCATTCCTAACCGTAAGACGATATCGTTCAATATTCTATTCGTGTTCTATTTTTCAGCGCAGTCAGAGCTAATGTGTATCTTGATGTCTCTGATCAAATGTTATAATACTTACTACAGTGGTGTTACCGTGTTACAAACCACGTCAAATACCTTTGTGTCTGAACGAAAGGGGCCGATTAGAAGATGAGATGTCGAAAAAACGGTAGAGTGTGATGAGAGAGGGAAAGTCATACTCACATTTCATTTCACATAACCCAGGCGAGTTAGTGCCAATGGAAAATACATAAGACTTAGAAAAATGAGAACGCTAATAATGACGACATTTTCCTTTATAATTAGCTTTTTCTAAATATAGTATTTGACTGCAAAGCACATTGTCTCTGAAACCGTAACTGGTTCGCCGACAAATCTAATATAACAATAGTTCGCCATTGTTCGGTCGTTCGAGCGGTGTGCTTCTGAGAGTGAAGGGGTATTTATTGGCAACGCTTCACTATTCCAAGAAACTGCATCGACTGACAAAATTTATTTCGCTTATTCCCTTTATAACTCAACCTTATGAAAATTATTTTTCAGTAGCAAAGAATATTGCTAGTACGAGAAACAAAAACAAAATCAAAGGCACCTGAAACATAAACATAACAACAGACTTTAAAGTTTGCGCTGGAGTTGTAAACTATTTAAGTAAGTAGCGACCCTGGCTCTCTCAGCGTCTGCAATAACAAAAAATTTTCATAGTTTATGTTTATTTTTAGCCAACTTCGAAAAAGGAGGCGGTAAACCAAATTAGCAAATTACGTATTTTTGCCTTCCTGTGACTTTGTTGTGTTGACGGTCATTGTCATGAGATAAATTCTGGATAGAAGGGTTGTAATATTCGGTTATACAAGGTGTAAATGAATGAACGCAAAATAAGAAACTACTTCGTTAGGGACATAATTCTGAGCAACTTTCATTATAAAGCCGATTTGATCAGAGCAACTTTATTTTTCACTTCCCAGTACATTTTGGCCTGAGTGCATCAGCTGATTTGTATGTCGTTTATTGATTTTTTCTTACTTCCTATTATTATAAATAAGCGCTACAAAACTGAAAATTTACTGCCCCATTTATTATTTCGTCTTCATAGCCTAGTCCCTAACTACTATGTACTACTACGAGTAGTAAGGTATCAACGCTTGCATAACACAGCTGGAATGCATAGCGTTGTTAGCCTTTAGTGATATGAATAATTTGTAGGATTGTTTTATCTCTACACGTCCAGCTAGAGTTTTGGCCAGCACTAAAGGAACATTTTTGTTGTTTTTATTTCGCAAACATAGTAATTAAACATAACAAGCGACTACAACACATCTTCTTTAACATTTCCCTCTTATTTGTATGAAGTAATAAAGAAATTATATAATTTCTATTTCTATTACCATATTATGATGTATGTGATGTGATGTGATGACCTCTGTGGCGCAATGGTTGTGGCGCTGCTTACCGGTTCGATTCCCGGCTGGATATAAAGAAAAAAAAATACCTCAGGTCTTATGTTTACATGATTGTGATGTCGCTGTTTCTGGTTCCAACGACACAGGATATCCTAGTGTGAAGCCAGAAGCAATGTATGTGCCTGTATTTTAATGTTACGTTTGTTTATGTTTAATTTACATAGAAACAAATAATAATAATAAGTAATAACAAAAGGGGTTGATGATGGTAATTAAATTACACATACATTACTCTTACAATGGTCTTAAATACATGATGATGTTTTAGAAATTGGAACTTGGACCATAAGTTTTATGTTGGTTATGTTTAAAGCGACTTATCAGTTGCAGGCAGTGTTCCATTGTTAAATGAGTTCATAGGTAACACTACAGCCGACAAGTACCCAAACAAAGATTTATGAATCCGTTCAATAAACGTGGACCCGGCACGCCACGAACGAAAACAAAACGTGTTGAAATAATAAGCATTTTTAACAAAAATTAAAACAAAGAAAGAATAAACCACATTATGACATTTTGAATACCATTCACAACGGTTTCCCAAAAATATAATGACACTGAAGCACTGTGCGAATAAATCTTTTCGATAAGTTAATTTTACGATCTTACACTTACCGAAGTAAATGTTGGCCCGTTGGCCGGTATCTGAGAAAAACAGAAATTACATTTTAAACTGCAACTTAAATCATTTTAAACTTGCCTTACTACAGCTGAGTGAATATCACGAAAAAAAAAGTGAGAACATCGTTTCTGAAAAGTTCAGTTGTTCACAGTTCGTTGCGCACATAATATGAACACATAAAGTAAGATCAGCATAATCCAAGTCCTTGACGACAGTGCAATAAAACCCCCAATAGCTACCATTCGAGTGCCAAATTGACCTTCAACCCTATCTTTATTAAGGCTCGAACAAACACTAGTACGTGGAAAATAAATATCGAGTATCGGGTCTGTCTGGAGGACATGTGCGTTAGTTTAGTTTACGCACGTGCCTGGCTCTTTAACCTTTGGTGGCTCGGTGAGGGATGGTAGGAGGAATCCCCCAGGGCTGCGGTATCACTAGCACGCTCACTTTACGGCCCCATCCAGAACCTAACAAGATTCTCGCCGCTCGTTAGATCAATTTATTACGCCCTTACAAGGGATTTATACTTTTTGCGGCAGTTTTGTTGTGTGGCAATGACGCGGTCAAGCAGAGTGGTTGGATATTATTAATAAGAGTGTTATGGCAGTATTAGATGGCATTATACGAGTCATATTTCTGCGTTGTTGGTGGATTGCCTATAAAATACCAAAGTGTTTTATGAATAACTTTACGACAGTTTTGTCTGAATCTAGGTTTATTATAGTTGATTAATTTTTAGTCTTGAATTATATTAAACACACTTATAGTATAGTGATCAGCACATCAAGCTTTAAAACTCGTTCCGATGAAAATACTTATAATACGGTGCGGTGTACAAATTTTACAATACTTATCTTATGATGTAACATGGGAAGTTTGTGGTGTTTTGTAAGGTTATTCTGTGACAAACTGAAATCCGGTGGAATGAGGGGGCTGTTGCATTAAATTGATGGGTATAATTAATAAGGAGTCCTAAATCAACCTGCCAGTCAATTAAACCCTGTCCAATCAAACGATTCCTCCTAGGCCAAACTAATTGTGTCCGTTATGGTTTATCCAATAAACGACCCAACTGAGCAGACACACCAGGTACAAATACATGGAGTTAGTAATAGGGTGCTAGCTAATGCATCACGTCACGGTATTTAGTAATGTATCTTTATTATCGTACACCTACTTAAAATATTTATGCCACTATTTAACACATGAGAAAGCCACTAAACACACATTTTTGTGTCTCGGATATTATGCTATGTTTGGAAGCCTGTAAATGTGTTACAGTAAGTATACAATATTTTTAAAATCTTTGAAAGCTTTTCTAAGCGCTGATACAAAATCCCACGGATGTCCAAAACTCGGCACATCATTTTGTGCCCGTCGCTCAACTCAAAAACTGTATATCCACATTCCCATAAACAATAAGCATGACAAATGAGATAAGTGAAAAAAAACGCGTTTTGTGGCAGCGAATAGTAACAAAAATTTTCAGTTAGTTAGAAGTAATATAGGATCTGTGGTGAGAAGCCACGTGGCCGTCAAATGTCTTACTTTGATCGCAGAATAATATTGGCACAGAAGGTTCTCTCCTAGACCTGTACTAACGTTTATTATAATAACAACTAACAATACAGCTTGCAATTCCTTGGAATGATTTTGCAGTCACAAGACATTAGCTCCGCCAAAGTTATAGGCGCAATCAGGCAAAAGTATCCTTGCATTGCAACTCAGAATTCAAATTGGCGTAGGTATGATAGGTAGTCTGTTTTCAACATTACCCGACTTGCAGGATTCAGCCTCGAGAAGCTCTTTGATCTATACACAACCTTTGATCATTTTGTGAATAAGCTGGGTAGATATTGTAATTTCGTGAATTCCCAAAAATACTAATTATGTATGTAGCAGTATAGAAATTGTTTATCTAATGTTTGCTAAGGTACGCCCAGAAAGTCAGCTTGCTGGCAGAGATGTTATTTTGTAAAGTCAAAAGAGAGTCAAAACAGGAACTTATGGATTGTATCATCATCAATAACGAATAGCGAATACTATTGGTTTTTACTGTTGGACTACGAAACCCTTTGATAGCGAAACAACTTCCACAAACCAAAAACCCTATTTTTTATTCCCCCCCCCCCCCCCCCCCCCTGGGAAATTGATTTCGTCAAATCCCATCTCAGTGCTACCCTACGCTAGTCGCTACATAAGCAACCCCTGTACAAAGTTTCATGGCTCTAGGTCCACTGGTTTAGGCTATGCGTTGCCCGTCAGCCACGCATAGTAGATTGTATGCCATGTGTGGTCTTCATCATCAGTTCCGCATCACAATATTATGCTTACCATGAGTAAATGCACGAGTTATTATGTAAAACACAAAAATCACTATAGGTCTGCCTACAATATTTGAAGAGTTCCCTCGATTTCTCCAGGATCCCATCATCAGATCCTGACCTGGTGTCAATGTGACCAATTAGAAGGCAATAGATCCATCCGTGTAGACACAATCGGGGCACATACATAAAAAAAACCTTCTGTGAAGTCGGTTAAAAATTTATTTTAGAAACAGACCCGCATCTTCAAACACATTTCGCTAATTGGCCTATCCTGAAAGAATAATCTTTACCGCATTGCCACAAAACGGCCTGCCGGGCAATTATGCCCAGTAATATAATCTCTAACGAGGCTCCGTTCCGCCCAACTTTCCTTTAAGACGGGGAGTTTCTGGCGTCCCAACGATTATTGAGTTTGTTGACAAAAACTTGTTGGAGCGGAAAATGCTTTTGTCTCGCAAAAAATATAGACAGCCCAGCGGGGGTCCGCTGTGTGGGTCTGGCGACCACAGAGGCGGGCTGCGTGGAGGTTGTGTATAGCGATGCTATGTTCCATAAATCATCCCACATCTCGCATTCACCTAAGTCGGAAAACAGCGACACGCTTGGCCTTTCATCGCGCCGTTGAGGGTGATTCTTGCCTAAAACAACCTCATATAATCCGGGTGTTTCGGCGAGGAGAGTTTCTTTCCCGGAAATTAGGATCTTTTCTGTAGATTGCACAAAGCGATAACGAGGGTAAGGTTAGGGTATAGTATAATCAAATGAGAGTGAAAATAACTCGCGTAAAAAGAGCCGAATGTTGTGTTTGGAGATCCATTTGGCTTTCTCTGCTACGTTTTCAAGTGCCTCTTTGGGGCGTTTTAGGAATTGATGTAACCACTGCATGAATATACTGAATCATTTAGTTCGTTACTAACTGAAATGGTGAATACAACTTTACAGATTTAACTATAGCGGAACCTATCTCAGTAGATTTTCATAACATGATAGCTAACGTTGATGATTGATAACGTTGAAATTAATTAATTACATTCCTTCCTTCTATTTAGAAACCTACACCTGTCTATGTAGATATAATTAAATAAAGCTTAAAATATCGATACGTAATTCAAAACAGTTTATCTAAGGGAGCAAAGCCTAAATGTATTTTGTTAATGAGTACATGAAAGGAAATTACCCAATGTAACAATTCCAATATACAAACGCCCAGTGATTTCTAAAGATTTCCAATCTTACATGTAATGGCGGTCAGTAGTCACTGTTGTAATTGTTGTGCTATTGCAAATCACACTGATGTCACAGAGCAAGTGATTCATCTTGAACATCGCATCAGTCTTGCTCCCGGATATTGAGAGACGCGATACCATCGCTATCGGCCTACAACAACATAGCTTATTACCACGTAATACGATCTAAGCCCACGGAAACGCCCTTTACCGTGCCGATCATGTACTCTGAGATGTGATGAAGACATCTCTCTATGCTCTATCAATAATAACAGTACTTATTGCTATAAATCAGATTCTTTTGATGACGATGATTCAAGTAGTTTCAGTCATTATTTATATACATACATACATATGCTCTCGCCTTTTTACCGAAAGAGGGGTAGGCAGAGACTCCACTTGGTACGATCCTCACATACGTCCTGCAAAATTTCACTTTAAGTCCCTGAGCAGTAGAGACCGTAATGCTCATACTTTTTGTCGACAGCAAATGGGAGTGAAAGATTTTTTTTAACAGACTGTCAGAAATCTACGATAAATGATAATAACGTTATTTGCTTAATTCTCGCGATTTGACCTAATCATCCGAATGATTAGCTAACCAAAGACGGCAAACAGAGATCTTTAGCAATTCTTTAGGTTTCTATCTAATTAGTTTCGAAAGCAGCCGTATACCTATTGATAATATAAAACTTGCTTATTTTCCCTCTTAGCCTGTAGCCAAAGATTTAAGGTTTCACGTTTGTTCAAATTAGTTATTTTTATTACTTTGTCACATGGATATATCAGTCCCACACGGATTAGTTATTGTCTACAACTGGTTAGTCGGGTAAAGTTACAGGAAATTCGTATATGACATCTTGCCTATGGATGAGGATACTTTAACCTTTCTCCAATTACGCAGCGATTACTTACTTTATAACTGGAATTAAAAATAATTAAAGGGCAGGTGACCTTCCCGTTTCTAATGAATTGATTGACGTTGGTACTCGCCATAAATTATATAACTTACTCTATGGTACTCGCGACCACGAGCGTATTTTAGGCCGTCTCGTCATCGTTTTTGTGCCACTGTCACGAGCTTTCACTGAGGCCCGTATTAATAAACCTATCTTAGCTCTAAGAAATCAGAAATCAGAAATCAGAACATTTATTGTGGATCGCAGTTGTAGATTACTTCTAAATTTTACATATGTGCTTACGTCCAGCCATTAGGCATACAAACAGAAATACAATAACAAATAAATATAAAGAAATAAGATAAAAAGTTAAAAAAAATCAAATTGAATGTTAAAATATCAAAACCTAAGAGTTGTTTCAACTTTGTCAAAATGACGGTTTTTTCATATCAAATATATAATTTTTTTTCACCCGCTTCAGCGCGCGCATCATAGACCAGAATGTCTTCATATATCTATATGTGCTTTTCCTAAAGGCCACACGAATCTCACGTAAGAGTAGGCTTAAAAGAATGCAAGGTGTGCAGTTTGGGAATCACTGGAATATTCGATAGTGTTCATCATGTGGAACCGAAATATGCTGAAACGCTCGGTACCGGGACGATTTGAATAACACTCTGCACTACACATTACTAAAACATCATTATGTATACGGTTAGTTGGGTAAAAACCATTTGGCAACAAGATTTGAAACTATGTAAACTCTGTGCGCGGAGCAGATAGACTAACATGACAGTTGGATTCACTCTTTTTAGGGTTCCGTACCCGAAGGGTGCCAAACGGGACCCTATTACTGAGACTTCGCTGTCTGTCCGTCCGTCCGTCCGTCCGTCTGTCTGTCACCAGGCTGTATATCATGAACCGTGGTAGCTAGACAGTTGAAATTTTCACAGATGATGTATTTCTGTTGCCGCTATAAGAAAAAATACTAAAAATCAAAAGAAATTTAATATTAAGGGGGGCTCCCATACAACAAACGTGATTTTTTTTTGCTCATTTTTGCTCGATATTGATAATGGTAGCAGGTAGACGCTTAAAATGTACAATATATTGAGTATATTATTTACTTAAAAAATAAATAATTAAAATTAAATTAATATTTAGTAGGGGCTCCCATACATATTTTACTTTTTTTTTTTGCGGTTTTTTATAGATAATGGTACGGAACCCTTCGTGCGCGAGTCCGACTCGCAGTTGGCCAGTTATTTACTTTACTATACTATATTGCCCGCTCTATACTCCTAGTGTTGTAAAAACCGATTCATTGAAATCGAAAACATCGATTCAATTAGAGAAATATGTAGGTGGCGCAGAATCACTGGCTATTATTTAGATGGGCAATGTGCTGCCTGGTAGATAGGTACACAAAAAAAGGATGCCTTGAGGGTTAGATACCTACCCATTTAACACCGTAACACAGCGATTTTTTAGTAAAAGCTCAATCTCGTTAAGCAGAGCTCTCGTAAAGTTCAGCTATATATCTGAATATTTCAACAACTTTAGCAACAAATTTGTTACGTAATAATACTAATAATTAAACAACTCGAATTATTATTAATCATAAAAAACATAAACATTTACATACAGGCACATACATTGCTTCTGGCCCCACACTAGGATACCCTGTGTCGTGGGAACCAGAAACAGCGACATCACAAACATGTAAACATCCAAGACCTGGGGGGCAATTCTGGCGCTAGCGAGAACATGTCCATGGTCGAAATATCGATTTTGAGATACCGAAATCTCTATCAAAAACAAGAAAAAGCTATTCTTACGACTAGCCTTTCGACCAAATGAGATAACTCGACCCGTTTTAGACTGAAATAAATATAAATCGAGATCGTTTTCGCCGGATTTAGGCGGTATCAAAACTGATATCTCGACTGGGGAGATGATGTCGATAGCGCGAGAATCGGGGGCCTGGGCTTTTTTTTATCGTAACGAATAAATTGGCAACTGTGATACATCACTATTTTTTTATACCCTAAAGCGGCAACCCACCAACTGTCATGTTAGCACAGAGTTTGTTAGTTGACGATCACACGCTACGCGCACTTTATAGGTTCTAAAACCTAGACCAAGTTTTATCTCTCGTTTAATATCCCACACTTGAGTTAGAGATTGTCACGTTTTACTTGACCATACATTTTATCGTAATACACTAAAGGCACGAATGCATGACGTTACTTAGTTTTCGAAGAATATATTATGGACCCTTGCGATATTGATATCAATGCTCTTGAAACGTGTTTGAAGTTGGTGCTAATAAAGGTTGACAAATGCGAACAATTTTATACGGAGAGTTTAGGTAATAGTATCATTTTTAGATAGATAAATTAATGATATTTTTCGAACATTGTAGTTGCAATTCAAACAGGCTAAAATTAGTAGTTTCTTCTTTTATTTCAGCCCAACTGCTAACGATTCACTCAAGTTACTGCAATTTGAGACCGAAAAGGCTTGGCGAAAGGGCTTTTATTTTCATTTGATTTTGAAGCTGGCAGATGTTAATCCGGGCACTATAGAATCAATTGACCAACTCAGTGCCGATCTTTCCATCCTCAGATAGCGTTTATCTGGCTGTTTATTTGAGGAATTTGACATTTTACAGGTACTCAAATAAAGCATGACTGACTGTTTATCCGTCTCTTGAAAGACTGGGCCTCAATCAGGTTAACCAAACGAACTGTAGTTAAATATTCCTCCCCCTATTTACTTCGTGGTTTTGTAAATAGTTGCGGTAAGCGAAGCACTATAAAAAAACCATCCAAATGTAATGCAAATTGATATTTACGGGTCTCTCCTAGCCATAAAATTTGCATCATCTCTCACTTACACTCACACGCACACATAACCTCACACACGACGACAAAACCCTACACACACTTCCTCCCCTCCCGTCCTGTCCAATATCTTATGTATATCACCCCTACCAATCATGTCTGGCCTATAAAATATAAGTCATTAATTGGCCCGTGTTTAGACTAAGTTATCCTGCCTATGTTCAACCGTTTTTGTGCTGTTGACTTTGTAAATTGAAAATAAATAAAAAACAATCTAAATTGCGCGATAAATTGCTATGTTGAACAGACAAAGCGGGTATATGTGCGCCATTAATTAGAACAAAATGCACTAATAGAATTACTTATTCTGTGCTAATAGGTAAGTCGGTACCTACCATATAATAAAGTTACAAACATGTAATCAACAAAGGCAGTGCAGTAGTGCATGCTGTAAGCATTGTCGTGTTTCGTCTATATTGGATTTAACTGTATGTTGCCCTCCCTTTTAGTACACTACACACGTTCGTCTTACCACACACACTAACTAGCTATAGAGCTGTCATACCTATATAATAAATTGTAGAGGCAGTAATAAATATGGATGGAATGGTATCCTTTGTTTGTTCATACATTTTTCCTTGAACGTTGTGTATCGAGTCGAGTTGAGCCGTGCAACAACTTAATAGTACAACGTAATAGTTAATTCATTAAGCTAATAGACTATTACATTATTGCAATAACATACTAAATGGTTACTCTAGAATAGTACACATATCCGCATAGGGCAATTGGCATATTGTCAATGAACTGTTGGCACGGTGTCTTGTCTAGCTACCTATAGCTTATGAATTCTTCTACGTGTTATGTGTCTTATGTTGTTGTGCTGTGCCTATTTATGTTATTAATTTTATTACATTCGTTGATTTAAGAATTGTTTATTAATTAATTAAATTTATTAACTGGTACGCCGACACATTAATCCCTTTGCTACCAATTAATTAATACTAGCTTAACCTACTAATATTAACAATCTGTACAGTAGAAACTTATACCTTTTAAACAAAGAGTATATATACACTAACAAATTAGTTTCAGTTGAGCACGCCGCGCCGTCTCCCTTGTTCCGGTACTGACGGGAGATCAGCGCCTGAGGAGTCTATTTCTCAGGCACATGCTGAGTCAGAACCCTTTTGCAGATGCCACACCACACTCAGTTCTAGTGCGATATAGGTACTTTGGTACCTACCTATATCCTATCTATCTTAGTGCAAATTAAATTTAAGGGTATTTTCTATATGTGTTTATATGTTTTATATGTTATTTTGTTTAGCGCTAAGTATCTTCTATGTTTTATGTTGTGTGTGTGTGTGTGTGCGCTGATGCAAATAAATACATTGTTCGGTCGTTCGAGCGGTGTGCTTCTGCGAGAGAAGGGGTTAAACTAAAACTTAAAGTTACCTATATACTATATATTACACCTATTGTTAATATGAGCAAGAAATGCTCGCTTTCAATGATACTTTTATTGATTAATTCAGCCCCTTTTTGTTTTGTTCCTCAATTTTCTCTCTATATTAATGCTCTTATTCCTACAAATGTTACTAACATATTAGTATGATAGTGGGAATACTATTCCCATTTTCCCATCCACTATTAATGGATGGCGCATGCCAAGCGCTCTCATTGCGCAAGTCAAGGTCCTCGGGTTCGTGCTGCGCATACAAACAATCCCGCTACTGTAAACAAACGCTGATAACACAGTTTACGAAACACGAGACCTTCATTTTATCCCAAGTGATTAATTAAAAAGTATCCCGATACGCGCGCCCCGGGGGAAATTTGCGTTTTCGTTATTGAAGAAATGAAGACTCGCTTTCTAATCTTTTGTTTCGTTTGATTATTATCAGCGAGCGAAAGAGAATATTGGCGTGAAGGTACCTACATGCATCACACAGCGGCAATTGTTGATTGCCTCACACATTTTGTACATAGGTAATTGAATAGTCGAGGCGTGGCGAGACGAGGTGACGACAGGTGGAGTAGATCCCTGACCGAGTGGTGGCCGAAAGAGGGAAAGAGAAGCGTGGGTTGACCGGCAGCCAGATGGGCAGCACATTACACATATTGCGGGGAAGACCTGGATTCCATTGGCACAGGACCGGATAAGTTGGCACAAAAGGGAGGAGCCTTGTGCCCAGCAGTGGGGGGAAACAAGCTGCCGATGATGGTGATGAATTGAAAAGTCATTACAAACCCATCGTTAATTCTTATTTTTTTTGGAGTTGTCAAAGTTTACTCAAGTTTTTGCTTGCCATGTATTCGACCTAAGCCTTAAACCAATTAAAAAAATGGGTGTATAGAATAGATATCTAAGCTTCTAATGCATTTTCGAGTACAATATCTAACGGCACCGTTAAGCACGACGATGATTTTCGTAGGCCTGCGGGAAGTCGTAAAGTTATTGACCTGAAAAGATAAAAATTGCTGCGCGCCGAGCTTTCTGAAACATCGCGGTAACTAATTTCCAGAAAAGAAACATTCTTAAAATAGTTCTGCGCTAAAGTCTACCTACAAATTACTTTAACCACTAGTGTGCGAGCGCCTAGCGACGGGAGTCGCAATAAAAATTTAAAAATGTTTTTCTGTAAAGTGGCATTACTGGGTGTACACACCATCCCTATACATACTGTGTTTGTGGGGTAAACAGAAACGAGGTGGGTTTGCAAACCACTCTACCTACCGACTGCGTAGAGTAAGATTCAGAAGCAGACCCTTGACACGACCCTTGTGAACGGGTGGTTCTACACCCGTGGTTCAACAGTCGAACCATCCGCATTTTTTTCCGGGTGGTTCGACACTGTTGTCGAACCACCACCTGTCAGGAATAATGGGGTCGGTTGGTTAGACGATCAGAAAGCAATTTATGTGGTGCCTTTTCTCACATGGAGTGGCAGAGGCACAGAATAGCCATGCAAGTCTCTACTTTTGACAGGTGTCACTATTTTTGACAGGTGTTACTATTTTTGACAGGTGTCAATTTTTTGACAGGTGTCACTTTTTTGACAGGTGTCACTATTTCTGACAAATGTCACTATCACTATCACTGTCAAAAATAGGGACACCTGTCAAAAATAGACCACCCGGAATAAAAAATCTGATGGTTTGACTGTCGAACCACGGGTGTCGAACCACCCGTTCACAAGGGACACGACAGAACCCATACTAACAGCCAACGGCGACCAAGGAATAAACATGTCACGCAATACTGCCCCCCGTGTTGAGTGAGAACCACTTCTGGAGCCTGGGGACGTTCGTTTTGGCAATTTTTTTTTCTAAATAAGGCCGCGGCGTCAACAGTCCTGCTTGACACAATTTCTAGCTAATTACGACTAGGTATGTAGCTTCGGGTTAGGGCTGGATGCCTTCTAAACGAAAGTCTAGCTCGCTTTACCACTAAACTATGTAAACGAGGTCTTGCTTAGGGCACAGATTAATAAAGAGTCTTAGTTAAAATATTCTGGTAATTCCATGAACCGTGCGAGATTATAATTTCAATTATCGTTTATATTTCTTATTACTCCTCAGCTGCGGCGATGGGCTAGCCCCCTGTGTTACGTAAAATTGTGTATAGAAATAAAAGTTTGCACAATTGTGCTTCTGCCACCCCGTGTAGGAAAATGCGTGACGCTGTCTTGTATTATTCCTTAATCTTCTTGCTTCTCTTCTTATCTATATACGAACTCATGTTCTGTATAATTACTATGCTTGTTTTTAGTAATTATTCTTGTCTATAGAGTTAAGATACAAACCCTCCCTAAGCTATAAAAATACTTTTACGAGTAAATCGTTAAGATAAAGAACTATTGAAGTAATACCGTCCCTAAGAATAAGCTGACCAGAGCTCCTCCGGCTTGATATAGTCCGGTCCAGTCCAATATCCGTAACAAAGGCGAATGTACTAAGGCGTAGTATGGTATACGAGTTTACAACATTCAATTTTGTATGCAACATGCTGATAGGCCGATAGAGCAGGCTTCTCTGGTGTGAACTTCACGAACAAAACTATCGAGAGAGCAACTCATTTCAAATGCAAGGATTACGGACGAGAGATCAGCGTTGCATGTTTATGAAGAGTTGAGTCTATGTTGCGGAAAATGAGGAGACGGGCATCCATCATCGCCTCAAGCTTTTGGTATAAGACATTAAACCAATCTGTTGCTACTTTTACCCGTGATGAATGACTTAAAAAATAATAAATTGTATGTTGTTGTTTTCACCACTCCGCTTATTGTTTATTGGATTATTACGTAATTACTTAATTTATGTGTGTGTACCATTTCCATTGAATAAATTATTTATCTATCTATCTATCTACTTCACCTAACCCAAAATAAACTTGATACGTTTGGAAAGAGTTAGAACGTGACCCCGCCTCAGTGAAGAAGATTTAGCTGGAACGCTGGAACGAACGCACGTACCTATAAATATGCTACACCCAAAATACAAAGGAAAATGTCACCGAATACGCAGTAGAAAACAAAAGAGCGGCGGGCGGTGCTGGCGCTCGCGCAACATACGGAAACTGCACAGAAAAGGAAAACAGGGAGCTATCTCTATAAATATGTATAGCTAGCTCTAGCGTTGAAACTTTCGAGGAAGTCAACAGAATATACTCCAACTAAACAGATGTTACGTGTCGGATACACAACCATGTGACATACGAGGCTGTTATCTGCTTTCAAGTGTGGATAGTCAGCCTCATATATCTAAGAACACATCGTCACTGATCTGAGCCCTTTAGAAAAATGAGTCGCCCTTTCTTATATGCCTCCGTCGAGCGGCAGGCGCTTCAGGAAAAATGGCACGTCATCAGTTTTGTTTGCAATTCCCCTCCGTTTATACAATCTGTCAATGGCTTCGATCAGTCAGCCTCTGATTTAACACACGTGATCGCAGGACAATACCACGTTATGATTTATTTCGGTATTGCATTTTGTGCCGTGTAATAAAAGTGAATCGGTAATACGTTACTGGTATTGGTTTTGGTTAGCAATGTGTGTAGTATTAGCCTGATCTTGTGAATCTTTGGTATTATGTCTGTTTATGCACAAAACATTCGTATCATGAGATTCACGAGCGAGCTTTTATTTAGCAAAAATAAATTGAAACAAAGATTCCACAATGGAATTACAGCCACAGATACGATAAGGTCACAGTGAACTAGGCCATGACTCTGTCAAGAAAATTATTCAATGCAGTAGCTATTTAACGGTGCGGAATGATTGTTAATTTATTAGAGAACGAAACGACTAGTAATAAAAACAATGAAACCTAAGGAAACATTTTGTTTACGTAAATATTATACATGTATCCAACAGCGAAGTTTGTAGCTGTTGTAGTTTTCTGATAGAGCCGGTACGAATAAAATAAAATAAATAAACGATATAAAATCTACTAATGAATCCTTACATTTAATAGTCTTCACTGAAACCGACCGTGGTCTTGTCAAGTTTCCGATGTAGTCAGTCGTCCACAACTTCCGATACTGTACTGCTATGCCATCTACAACTTATACCAACCAACTATTTGAAGTAAGTAGAATAGAATTATTTGAAGCAGTATACTGCAGAGTATATACTAAGTACAATATAATTGCATGATATTAATTCAAAGGGCGAACATGACATACATACATGTACAAAAGTGCCAACTGCCGAACAAAACCGCATTGTTTCACTTTTCGACCATGATCCACAGAATAAAGTAGAGTCAGGAGTAACAGCGTAGATTTGAAATCTTTTGTTAGAGATAAGCTCGCTTTATACATTAGTTGTCAGTCTATTATATAGCTTTCTTTGTTTTGCTTTGTTTATATTGATGGATGTAACAATATTTTTCATCTTCAATAAAACGTTATTTAAAAGCTGTTGAATATAAAGCATTCATTTTGGTCTTCTGATACAATTCCCAAGAACTAGTCCAAGGAGTAAAGAAATCATTAAAGTCAAAGAAAGGATAGCTTAGCCAGAGGCGAAACATACTGGTAGCTTTCTTGTGTAGTACAATAAAGTAATTACAAATTACGAATTTGATCGATTGTTCACAGGTCCATCCATTGTAACTTATAAACTCGGTAATCTTAGCTGCGTGCGGTGCACGATGTTTCTCAACTATGGTCGGACGCAGCCAGCTCAGGGCACATATTCTCGTATTATTTTAATTAAAAGGAGTTTCAGGAATACGTCTGCTGTGATTGGCGCACTTTGTGTTAAGTACGCCATCCTTTATATTAGGTAGAATAGAATAGAATAGACGTTTATTGCATTAAAATCTTATAGGCTACACAATTACACATACATCCCACAAAACCAAGGTACCTGATACCTTGAGAGACTTGACATCTATAGCTATTTAAACTTACCTAAACTCGTACTTTGTTGATCGAAAATCGAGGCCAAAATCGTGAGATGAGGATCACAGGACGACCTTCAAACATTGATGGGTCAATTTCACGATTTTTGTGTCACTCGTGTAATATAATCTCATTCGTGTAATGTGAAATCGACCCACAAACGGTGTTACGCTGTTCCGCACGCTGCTCAGCAATAGCGATGCAAGCGTTTCGAATCTGCTACGAACGTTGTTACGCACGCTGCAAATAGCGTTGCAAGCGTTAAGAATCTTCTACGAAAGTCGATTTCATGAATTTTTATGTCACACATATGAGATGAATTCACGAATGAGATCTCACGTTGAACAAATCATGGCGCATATTGACGCAAGATCTCCAAAGTCCCATATCACAAGCGAAGCGACAAGAAAATCTAATGAAATGTCACTCAATGATCCTACCCTCGAATCGGACATGAGTCGGGCTCTAAACATCCGGATAAAAATATACGAGTTTTCGCAGAATACCTCATTGAGATATTCTCCGCGGAAAAAATGTAACATTGCACCGTACTTGATTTTATGTACGGTCGCCTGCGTCTAAAAGTATACGGGCGGTGAATCCCGCTACTTTTAGGCGCAGGCCACCGTACATTCAGTCTGTTTCTCATCAGAGTAAGCAATCACCATGCCCCGCAGAACAATAATGTGCGTAACTTCAAGTCGTATGACGTCAGTTCCTGTGAGGTCCCACCAGTATAAAACTCCACCACAACCCCAGCTTGACTCACCAGCCAAAGATCTCTGGTCGACTAGCTAAACGGGGAGTCAAAACTGATGGGAACTCTGAAATGCATGTATTCTGCGAGTTTTATAACCCAGATAATAACGTAAACACTATAAAACAATACCATTATCCATCCATAGTAAGCAATTTGAAGCCGTCAATAAAATAATGAAATCAATCTATCTTTAAAGAACATTATTTAGTCATCCCTCCCTGGTGGGTCCTTTAATTGTATAATGGGTGTCCTCGAAGAAATTACAAGTCGTGCTCTGCAATGTTAATTAATGGATTCAATTATATCTTAGAAACAGTGTCAGGGGCTTCAATAGGTTATTCTAAATGTCACAAGTACATAATGCGGAGTTCAAACAATTGAGTTGCCGCCTTGTGTAACAACTTGGTTGGGCTCGACCCGTTTGAAGGGTTCTACTACAGTCTGCTTTTAATAGTACTCCCAACAGAGTAATTATCTCGGAATAATATTTCAAGTATTTGGAGGCCATACAAACTCTAAAGTTAGGTCTGAGTCTGACTGAAGGCAACGAAAATATTTATTCGTTTCAATGAAAAATTATGCGGCTTTGTCGAGATGGTTGTATAAAATTTTAGGAGCATCCATTAAAACGTAATGAGCTTAATTAAATCAAGTTAATTTCATGTATGCTCTTCGCAATAATATACCCTCGCATCGTACAAAGTTTAATAAACGAGACAAAATTCAATTACTATTACATAACGTAACGTAACGAACAAGGAGTAAAATATAACTTATGACTACAATTATTACCGTAAGATATTTCTCCTCGGGAGAGCACGAAGGGTCGCTGGGTTTTAAAATAGGGAATCATATGGACTGTATTTTTAGGTAGAAGAGAATATTTTCATTGGATTAGAACAATTAGAATGACACACACCAACGTCTTGGGTACCTGACGGTGTGGCCGGCTTTGCCTCCTCACAGACAGGCACTATTATTCACCGTTCCCCGACAATCCCGGTATGTGCACAGACAGTTTCGCAGCGTCTGACCAATCACAGCTCTCTTACCTCGTCCCCCGCCGCCCGTAATATGAATGAATATGAATATGAATTCAAAACGATTTGTCACTGTTGCCAAATGGTTTGGTAAAGATGCATTTGCTATTATTTGGATAATAGAATTACACGCGTTAAATTGTTAGACAATGTTTAAATTGTTAGTCAATTGCACACAAATAATTAAATCCAAGAGCTTTCCGACAAGCGGGTGATTCGACCCTGGCAATACAGCGTTTCAGCCGTTTCACTGCGGAATCTGAACATTAACCTTCGTCGGCCCGAGTGCAAATGCATATTCTGTTTGGTTTCTGAAAGCGCCTAATATTCTTCTACACTATACTCTATTCGTACTCATTCAAACTTACAACAACATGACATGAAATGTTTTGTGGGACCGAGATGAGGGTCAATAAATCAATGTTACATATTAGTTCTGGCTACGTCATGTGGCGAGGAGCGATATAGACGGGCGGTTTTGTTGATAGAACCACGTCTAAGTGCATTTAGTGAATCTTTTTGAAACCGGGGTTTTTAGACTAATAATTAGACCGCGCTGAAATATAGTTGTGCCGAGCCGGCAATATCGCCATTTTTACGGCAATATTGCCTTTTTCGTATGGGGCAACACAAAAAATCATCGCCACATCATGATGTGTCCAGTAATTGCTTGGGCATATCATGAAATGGCGGGGTACATCATGATGTGCCCGATTCTACGATCGGCCGCCGACATCTATAACTAACTATTACTGCTGCTAATGCCTGACAGCTGATAGGGACAGAATGACTGCCAAAGAAAGCTGATCATGGCAATTCCGGCTGTCTCCAGCCGACTCTGACGAAAATTACTGACTTTGACACGGGGTGATTATAACAACAGTTTTCCTAAAAACGGGAAACCTACAGAACACCGCAGTAAACAGTAAATAATAACATATTGAAAAGCTCTTTTATATTAAAATACCACTGATAAATAATTAAGTGCAAGGTGAAAACGCTAAGCCAGAGAAAACATTTTGAATATAAAGCAACTTTTCAGGGAATCAGCGAAACGAACACATTTTACTTTTCAATCACATTTTACGGCATAAAATCCTCTCAAACTTGTGGAGTTTGTGGGAGTTTCGCGGAAAAAGTGCGCGCGGCTCAATTTATATTTGCGAGAACGTCGCTCTCAATACGTTCTCAGGCCTCACTTCAATATGTTCGGATAAACTCTATGACTGTGACAAAAAAATCGTAAATTTTGAACTGGCCATTGGTTCGGTCTTTAGGGGAGTTTACAACTCTAGGTTTTTGATATTAAATTTTACATGAATTCGGAACTTGTGATTTACAAAATTCCAGAATCTATGCGTAAATTCCAACCGAATGAAATGGGCTTGCCCAACTTCATTATAAAGAATATTCTTTACCGCTACGAAAAGGCTCTCAGGGTGGCTATAGGTACGTAATCTAAAGTCAAACTCAATTATCTGCCATCACAGTTGGCAAAGTGGAAAGTGGGCTGCGGAAAATTGGATTTATTTTCACACAAATACATTTTACGCTCTACATGCACACTAGTTTTTTTCTAAAAAACAGAAACACAGTATTGAAATATCTTACCAAGGTACCTTGAAATTAAATTCTACATGTTTGTTCACGTGTGTTTGAAATATTTACAGCTATTTAAATTTTAGCCTATTATTACTATTCAGTCTATTTAGTTATGGACAATAAGAAGGTTTCCTCATGACGATTTTTTCATCGCCGCTAAAAAGTCTGCAAAATGGAGTATTGAGTAACTGGCTATACGTGGGAACATCTTTACTTTTACCGCCCCCTATGAGAAAAGGCTTGACGGTATGTATTTGTCCGTCCGGTTAAAGTATACCGCTTAACCACTCAACCGTCCAGCGTCCCCAAAAGACTTAAGAGTGCACCGAGCTTCTAGCGCTAATCGATTTTGGGTATTCTTGCGCTTCGTGTATGTGTGCGTGAGGCAAACCGGCGGCGGCGGCGGCAAGAGCGAAAGCATGCGAAAGGCTAGCAAGAGCCCTGCGCCGCCCGCCGCGCGTGACGAGCCCTGCGCCGCCACCCCGTGTCGTCACTCGCGAGTTGGTTGGTTGGTATAGTAGAACCCACGAGTAGCGTCGTTTGAAAAGCCGGCAAATTCAAAAAAAGTCTCGTCATGGCAACTGTATGTTTACGACCTGAATTAAGGAGAACGCACACTTGTCTATCACATCTTACACTAATCGCTCGGCACCGATGGGTCTGAGTTCACCTTTATTGTATTTTGACAGTTTTGACAACTTCGACTTTGTTGCTATCTAAAAAGCCTACTCTATGATCATGATCAAACTACAGGACTCGTGGGTTCTACTATACCTATCTATTACCCATACCTATTTACAAAATAAAACAAAAAATCGATTTCAAATAGTTTTATTACAAATATTTACGGTTAGAAACCTTTTTCCAGATTTTACACAATTTTATTTATTATGGAATATAGGAACATGATATTTTTTCTATAAAAAATATTGAGGTGTAATGGTCTATCTCCACCAAGCGGACGGCACGGCATCGGACGGAATCGGATTTTACAATTTTGTAACGAAAATAAATCTTGCATGCAGTATTTACAGTCTATTATAGACTCTAAACACTGCATCCAAATCAATAACAGCAGCATATCGGCGGGCGCGTGCGGCGGCGGCGGCTGTTATTGATTTGGCAATATAGACTCTAAGAGCCCTCGCCCACGACGACTTTTTGCAGCGCTGCAGACGCGCGTTTCGTAAACGCGCGGCAGCATCGCTACTTACGCGCGTTAGTCGCATTTGCTACGCGCTTCAGAAGCGATGCTAACGCGCGGCAGCATCGCGACTGTAGCGATGTAAACGCGCGACAGCATCGCTACTAACGCGCGTTAGCATCGCTACTGATTTTTGGTTACGTGAGCGAGGGTACACAGCTAGCGACCGCTTCGCGACTGTATCGATGCGAACTCGCGACAGCCGCGCGTCCGCAGCGCTGCAAAAAGTCGTCGTGGGCGAGGGCTCTAAACTATCTAAACACTGCATGCAAGATTTATTTTCGTTTCAAGATTGTAAAATCCGATTTAGTCCGATATGCCGTGCCGTCCGCTTGGTGGAGGTAGACCATAATTATCAGGGATCGGAACGAACGAAGGTGTGAATTTACCTAAAGTTTGTAGTCGGACATAACAAGGAGCAGTTACAACCACTTGAGTTGAACCGGTTTGAATTTAACCTGTTAAATTTCGGGTTTTTGTCTAACCAGTTAATTTTTGTTTTTATTAGTTTTACATGTTCCTTACATTTGAAACACCGAACTATAAACATTTTCAAACTGCTGATTCCCAAAAAAATATAACTTTTTTATTTTTAAATTTTTCGTAAAATTTACTGAGTAATGTACTTTACATCATTCAAGCGAGGTAAATAAAACATTCATACAGATTGTAATTGAAAGGTGCAGTCATTTTTTCAACTCAACTCAAGTGGTTGTAACTGCTCCTTGTCATGTCCGACTACAAACTTTAGGTAAAATCACACCTTCGATCCGATCCCTGATAATTATAAATTGAATAATACCTTATTACCTTTTATGATAATATTCTAAGTAACAGTAAGTAGTGCAATAGAAACTCATAAAGTGAACTTAATAACGTAAAATAACATAACGGCTAAATAAGGTGAGAGTCCCAGTTATCGACCCTTTAATTTAAAATTCAAATGATTTATTCTTCAAAATAAATTCTGAATGACAATCAAGACTGAGTGAAGTTGCATGATCAGGGGGCCTAGACAAGTGACATCGCTAGGTGACGTCACCTTAGCGATTCTAAATATCAAATCGCATACATAAAAAGTTATCGTTTCGACTCGCTATCCTTAGCGATGTCACTTGTCTACAGGCACAGGTAATTTGGTCTTATGGCAAGGAACACACGAAAAATTACCACACAAAACATGTTTTGACTTTAAAGCCTACAGCGCGACCGTGTCTTAATTTTTAGCGTTTAATTTTTCATCATCTGGATATTTTTACCTGTTACTTTAAGTAGTAAGTAAGTAATTTCATTGTCTATTTCTCCATCCACTGGAAGACAAGAATTTTGTTTCCACGTAATTGGTACCCTGTAATAAAACAGAATATATTATTTAATTGTAATTACTTTATTTATCGACAAAATTGGTGTTCGGATGAAATTTGTAAGACTTATTTCATAAAAATAATTATTTTTTGAACTTACGATTCCAGAGTGTGATAAATTTTAGAATCGGTGTCATCCAAGGAATTTACCCTGTAAATCGAAAAATAGATATAGTGGTCATTCATACTTAATTTATTATAATGTTTTCCTATACACCCTACTATTTCTACGCTTACAGTTTATCCGATGACTCTTTGTTTTGTAGTGAAGTGCCAACAGCTGGTACATTTACCCTAAAAATAGAAAAAGATAAATAATTTTCCAGTATAAATATTTGTTCAAATATCGTAAGTAGGTAGATAGGTAAGTGCAAACCACTTTTAATAAGTAGGTATAATCGGAAGGTAGGAGGATTATACTTACGAAGCAACAGTATTCTCTTTGTCTTCAAAGTTCTGTATTAGTTGTCTTTCTCTCATCCCGTCAGCAGATGGTTCATAATTATTTTGCAGTGAAATGTCAACAACTGGTTCATTTACCCTATAAAAGAAAAAGAATGACAGAGAATGGAATGTGAGAAAAAATGTGAAAAATATTAGTGGAATTAATTTAGTCAAACAAACCACAAACTACAAGTAGGTAGGTAGGTATTGAGTATACTTACGAAGCAACAGGTACATTCTGTTTGTCTTCAAAATTCTCGACCTGTAAGCTGTAAGCGTCGTGCTCTAGAAGGATAAATTAAATTGTCGTTTAGGGTTCCGTGCCGAAGGGTGCCAAACGGGACCCTATAACTAAGCCTTGTTTCATATGAATTTCTTTATTGAAAACAGATAATTTACAGTATTATTTACCACAATATTTTTAGGATTCCGTACCCGTATTGTGTGGTGGTACGGAACCCTCTGAGCGAGTACGAGTGCAACTCGCACTTGTCCAAATTATTTATATATATGCAAGTAGGTAGGTAGGTATACGAGTTACACTTACTTCATTTCCTCATGCAAGCGTTTAGCGTTCTTTTTTCGCCAACCCCTTCTTTCCTTTGATTTATTTACTTTGTTCCCCATCTCGAATGAAGTGATTTTTGACAAAAATCTTCGTACGTTTTCAAATCCGGGCGTCTCAGTGGAAGCGACACAAGCTCCCCGTCCGACAGCTGAAGCACTACTAAAGCGGATATGGGGGAGGAGAGGCAGGTCGGGTTTAGGATGGCCGGAACGCGCATGAATTTAGGTATTTCCTTCGTATTGATAAACAAACCCACATTTTGAAAATGTAAAGTGTATACGTTATAGAAAACATGTAGTAGTTTGTTATTATTGAAAACTGACAACTTTCCGTAATTATTCAGGCCGTACTAAGGGTTTATTTTATTTTTTAGAGATAACTTTGCGAATTAATTCTATCGAGCCAACTTAATCAAATCGTGTTTCCATCGTATATACCGGCTGAGATATATCCCCAATAGTACTAATATATTTGGAAAAAAATTAATTTAATTGTTTATCACTTCAAACAAGGGTTATAAAAACGTGTTATTGTGAATAAAAAGCTCGGTGCAGGCTTAACTCTATTGTTCTATTTTTTCATAGGTTTTGAGCTTTATCTCGATGTGGGTAGGTTGAAAATCGCGGGCCGTGGAGTTTGGATGGACCTTTGAGTGGACCTTTTAGTGTAAACCCCAACCTAAGCACGAGTTTTATTTGAGTTCTGATTCTGAGCCAGCATCGAGCACCAATTCAAATCTGGTAAACTCCCTCTATATTTATTTGTTCGATAGTTGTTTACTTCCATGTTTGTTGTTGTTTGAACCAGAACAGTTTTCATGGCTTCCGCTAAAGGTAGATCTGAAGTAGATCAACATTTGACCACTACTCTCGTTTTCTGAACTTTTTTTAAAACTAACAGCGTCGGTTGTTTATTGCTTTCATTGAAAAAAAAAACAAACTTGATTTCTAGTTTTTCCTTTAATACTTAATTGATTCGAAAATTACTGACTTTAATTGACATCGATGCTTTAGATATGCAATTTCATGTAGAAAGTAATGAATTATTCAGATAAGTAGTGCTGTTTTCAAAAAGGGATAGATTAATTTAAGTTACCAAGAAATTTGTATTATCTAGTATATCGATAGTATTAGTTTAGTAATTTACGTTAAGATTAGGTAATTTAGTAGCAAAACTCATCAAAATAATTACATATAAAGGTGCTTTTTATGATGAGAATATCATTATCATTTTATATAGTTTTTACCAGCGACGAGTGTCGTCTGTATTATCTATCGGGTTTATTTCTCCTCTTAATTAGAGGGGGTGACTCAACAATATTTTCTGTCCCTGGGAGTGATGTAATGTTTTGTGTAAATAATGAGTTTTGTTGTAATTGATATTGAAACAGATTGCCTGGAGGTAGTAATTAGCGAACTATACGGCGACATGTATAACGATGAAATAAACAATATTTCATTGCAGCACGTATCGCAGTGCTTTTATTGAATATACGAAATCCCTATTGACATGTTAGATAAGTTTTAAAATTACTGTAAAAACTGCGACTGTAAATGAGGTGCCTCTACCACCACAATCGGAAATCTAATTCAACAAGGCCAATTTTACATTTCTAATCGTTTCGGCATCTGTATCCATCCATTCAAGAGCAAAGCGCTAGTACTATTTTTAAATTACGTAAGTACACAGATCCGCCGCAACATGCCACGTGCCACAAGCCAGATGCAACTGACATACACACACACATACATTTATATATGAGCATTCCGAGTGCGCGAGTTGCGCACTTGCAGGGCTTATGGTGAAGTAGGGACTGACAAAAACGTACCTATTGCTAACAAATCTAATTCTCAAAATGACGAGTGTTTTTATGTTTGTTTAGTAGACTGAGTTTTGAAAAATCATTTGTTTATGGACATTTGTATTTGGCTAACATTTCATGTTATAAATATGTATAGTATATCAATAGCGAATGCTTCTTTGTTCCATTCTACAAACGCCCGTTTTCACTAACGACAAACAAGGAAACGCTTTAATAAGTACCTGCTAATTTAAGACAATGCTTAGCATAATGTTCCGTTTCACCAATCGATTTTAATAGGTTGTTCCTATCCTAAGAGTAGCCTAGTTTTTTGACAGTTGTCCATGGGTTTGTTCGTCAATCTATCACATGTCTCTCTATCACATGAGACTGTCACATGTGTCAGTTTAGGGGTTTAGGGGCACCTAAACACATTGGCGAAATTATTGTGGCAACACACGATAGAAGACACAGATCAAAACTTAACTTAACACTACGCCTTCAGACATGTGATAGATTGACGAACAAAACCATGGACTGGACAACTGTCAAAAAACTAGGCTACTCTTAGGATAGTTGGTGAAACGGAACTTTATGCTAAGCATTGCCTTAAATTAGGAGCTACTTAGTAAGGCGTTTCCTTGTTCGTCGTTAGTGAAAACGGGCATATGACTCGTAAACATAAAGGATTTTCTAATTTCCCGGTAGCGCTTTTGCGTTGTAAATGGGCACTCAAGCTATTTAGGTTACCTGTCAAACGATGTAACTCTACATAGAAATTATTTTTACGTCAAAAGATTAATTATTTCTTATTAAAATTGTGTTGTACAAAATGAGCTATTGCGTCGCGAAGGAATATAAAAAGCTTTGGCAACATTCATGTCATATTTTGAAAGGCCGTATTTACTCGTTAAGTCTGTTTCTGACCCTTACCCTTATACTTTATATTATTACACAAAAACTGAATACAGACACTTAACAATTCACAAAGTTAAAAACTAAAAAAAAAAAACAGTCAAGTGCGAATAGGACTAAAGAAATTAAAGTATGATGTCATCCATGCAAACCAAATGGAATATTTTTGTAGAAAGACAGAAAGGTCTTAAACAGTCGTAGCGTTAGATTGCGTTGACCTAGACTAACATTTGGTTTTGTGGGATGTATGTGTAGCCTATAAGATTTTAATGTAATAACCGTCTATTCAATTCTATTCTAGAGGGTTGATAGTTTCCCTGCTATATGCGGTCTTGACACACAGACAGACAGACAGACAGACAGACAGACAGACAGACAGACAGACAGACAGACAGACAGACAGACAGACAGACAGACAGACAGACAGACAGACAGACAGACAGACAGACAGACAGACAGACAGACAGACAGACAGACAGACAGACAGACAGACAGACAGACAGACAGACAGACAGACAGACAGACAGACAGACAGACAGACAGACAGACAGACAGACAGACAGACAGACAGACAGACAGACAGACAGACAGACAGACAGACAGACAGACAGACAGACAGACAGACAGACAGACAGACAGACAGACAGACAGACAGACAGACAGACAGACAGACAGACAGACAGACAGACAGACAGACAGACAGACAGACAGACGGACGGACGTACGGACGGACGTACGGACGGACGGACGGACGGACGGACTTGGCAAAATTATAAGGGTTCCTTGTTTCTCTAACGGATCCCTAAAAAAAGTAAAAAAAACATAACACAACCGAATAACCGATAACCGCTACTCTTTTGTAGTCTGTTAAAAACGTGTTATCTCCTATGTTGAACTCATGATGTTTATTTATTTTGTACAGTGAAAAGAAGAGTGGTAGGTACGTAGTACTTGGGACTAAGCGGTGGTTAATATATTCTTATACTAATATTTCTGGCAAACGATCCACCAGTTACTGTTGACGTGTCTTCCAACAACCAACATCACACACGTCACATCCAACTAAAATACACGCGCTGATGACTTTTTAAAACGAAAGTATTAATTTCAAACGATATGTTATTTTCGGAAGCTACAGCGACTACAACTAGGCCATGGATGACGTCAGTTGCATCAGGGAGAGTTCGCTCCCCTGCTCCATGCCTTCCCTTGTGTCTGATGACGCAACTCGTCTCAAGTTTCCTTACACCACTTATGCAAGCTAGTGGAGGGGTGATTCTTCTAATCCAGAGACTAACGAGCGAGTTGCAAATTTTGCAATTCGATGTTGGTCTCCCGTCGTCGTAGAGCTAAACCTCAGAGCGCTCGTCTCAAGGCCGGCGGCGCTAGATTCGTCACAAAAGGAAATGGAACAGAAATTTTCTTTCAGTAAGTTCGCCTGTGCTTGCGATTGTTTTCAGTACGAGTCGAGGGGACAATGTGTAGCTAGGTATCTAGTATACCTACATTGATATTAATTGAAATGTTTTGTCCTAGCAGCAAAATTAGAATAACGTTTCATTGGCTAACAAAATATGTTTCGTTCTTGAAACTAAGGTACCTACTTTTACACGCAAGATTTTGAAGGGTCATTCACGCACAAATTGAGATGACTTAATACATTTTTTTTTTATTTATTTACTGGCATCTAATTACAAACAGAGTTTCATGTTTTTGATCACCACTTAAACCACTGAGGTTTGCGTGTGGTGTTATCTACTCCTTATACAGTTTTTATGTTTAAAACATATCAGCCATTTTCGGTGAAAACATGAAATTTATCAGGGCCTATCCGTTCTGTTGGCTCATGAAGCACTTCATTTTATCACAAAACTTTCGCAATTACACAGGATTCCTGGGGAAACGGCTATCGAAAAAATATCGGCCGGTTGATAGACGAAATAGTTGCATATTCCGTCGGGGCAATTTTATGCGACGACCATCTGTTGCCCTTCTTTTATGGCAGTGTGTCTATATTTGGGTATGGAAATATAATTTTATATCGCGACACACAGTCGCCCAGGCGCGTGCACTTGCCTAAAACGTATTGCGGAAGCACGAACTTATATTTAGTATAAGGTACAATGTGCTAAATCTACATTTTATTACCCGTCCACCTCGGCTTGATCTAACTTGAGCTAACCTTTTTATCATCGACTGGAATCCGGTCGCGACATGTTACTTAGTTGAAACCTTATATTAAACCTTTACTTAGATAAGCTAAGCTAGTTAAGTTTATGACCCTAATTAATTTGGGTAACTTTTCAATGACTCTGGAAAAGATATTACAACTACGGTGTAGAACCTCTTTACGTCGCTGCACATACCAAGCACAAAGTTAATTGAAAATATTGTATTGTATACTATAAACATAAACGGTCAAGTACGAGTAGGACTCGTGCACCAAGGGATCCAATCACACTTGTAGAGCGTTACACGTGTATTTAGGTTTCCACATAAAAAACTAAAGTATGATGTCATCCATGTAAACCAAATTGAATATTTTTGTAAAAAGACAGAAATTTGCAGTTTTTAGATTTTTCCATTTACTTGTGCTATAAGACCTTGCTTTGTGCCAAATTTTATGATTGTAGGCCTACGGGAAGTACCCTTAGATTTTGGATGCATTGCAATTACTATGAAAATCCAAAAATTTTACAGCATAAACATATCGTTCGATTGCGTTGACCTAGAAGGCTGATTTTTTCACATCTTTATGCGACCACAGAGCTTAACAATTAATTTCAGCTTGATACGTTCACGATACGTTCTTACTTAGTTCAAAAGGATGTGATGTGACACACGGACAGACAGACAGACTGACGGACGGACAACAAAGTGATCCTTAAGGGTTCATTTTTTTCCTTTTAAGGATCGGAACACTAATTCTATTTGGTATTTTGTACACTCAAAATTATCCCGCCCACAATCGAAACACTTAAAATCCTGAGGATTGCCATGTAAAGTGAGTTTGAGTCACACGATGCACCCATAAAATGAGCCCATTCAAAATTGACCCCTGTGCCAGTGAGATATGAGTTGATGACGTAATTCAATAGTTGTAGGTGTAGACTGTAGAGTGACATAAATGTATGTGAGTTGCGAGTGCGAGCTCACTCACAAGTCACAAGGCCGTCTCCAACGATAAGTCACTAAAATACGATAACTGTTTGTTCAAACAACAGTTACTAATAAATGTCATGACCATCAACCTAGTCATGACCAATTTGTCGGTGTTCTTGAGCAATTTTTTTTTTCTTGTTGTTTATTTGAACTAAGTTGTTTTTAGGAGGGTCTTTCTCTAACGTCACTGTAAAGGTACGTACTTTAGTAGAATAGCGAAAAGTAATATCATTTGCAAGGTTTTTTCTACTTTTAGTAGTATTCGGGTGCCAATGTCACTTATTGCTAAACATTGGAGATAATGATTACTTGCACAGCTGAATCTGCCAAGATGCCAGAGCGTATACTATAGGTAAACTCGTATGCAATAGAAGATGGTAATGGATTACACATTATGCGCTCTTTATGGTTGTATAATGTAGAGATAGGAAGGAATAAGCTAGCCTTAGAAGTAACAATTCTAGGCGGTAGGTATGCGCGAGATTGACCGTCCTCAATACAAATTGTTGAACAGCTGAGTCGTAGCGTAGATGCAAGTAGAAAAGCAGTATACAAATAGGTATAACTTGATGTATTCACATGTACATTTATTAAGACCAACGTATTAAAAGCAATCTCCGATAACGTAATGTCAGACTGTTAACGTTTGTACCCTACACGTTATCCGATGGATCCTTGAGTTAAAGTGCTTTATCCTGTCTTTTATGGATTTCCTTTAATTGAATTAACCATGTTTGTTAGAGAGATTTGATCCTTATGATTGACCTTGTCGATTGACGCCAAAAACAACAATACAGGATGTTGTTTTTTTTAATTCTAGCCGGTTCTATTCCTGGTCGTGGCAAGCCTATTTAAAAAAAAACTTTGAATGCAGTTTTGTTTCTTTTCAAAAATAATGGAATGTTTTCTTTCAGTGAAATTTGCTATCTCCATTATTTAGAGTACTTTCCCTCCAGGTCGTGTAGAAAATTTCCGCCCTGTATGTATTTTTCAGGTTTACAGGAAATGTGATTGATTGAAAACATTGGATGAATATAATACATCCGTGTAAAACATAACTTTTTAGGTACCTATTTATGTTTTATTTAATATTTTATAGTTTGCCTTATTCATAACTTCATAACATACATAACATACCTTGAATCTTGTGAAACAACGGTCCGTGCCGATAATTTAGTTCCTTCGCGATAATTCACTAATACGATAAATTCTCAAACTGCACTTAAATCCACGACATACATCAAATTAGTCATACACAACTATACCCACAACACACCAAGGAGTAGAAGAAGTTTTTCATACGTTCCCGATTTTCAATCGGCGCGAAAACATCGATATGTTGTCGTAGTCGTGAGGAAAATCTCCGACACATACATTCGTCCGCTTCAGACGAGCGCTGCCGCCATACTGAAGTCGAGGTTGGTGGTTGGTTTGGTTAGCTATCCAAAACTCTACTGTAGACTGTAGCCCGAGAACACTACAGTTTCATAATTGCTTTCACGGATTCAGAACTCTACGCCTCCATTACTGTTTTGATGGTGAATACTCTAAAACAGTCATAGCGAAAACAGAAATGGAATTCGAACACTCCAAAATGTTCATTAGCCGTCGCGCCGGAAAACTCGCGTAGTACGACTTTTCTTGTCAACACTGTGAAAATGCGTCGCTACCGCTGACTAACTAAACTTCTATATACGGGTTTGGTCATTTGCCTTACTAATTCGGGAATTCGGGAGCAGAATAAACTTCTGTATTTATAACAGACCGCTTGAAGTAATATTGGTTCGGGTGGTGCAATTAGCTTTAAGAGATCGATTGAAAGATAAGAACGTGTTCAGAGCTCAGAGGTTAGTTTACACATCCGACCTTTTGAGTATGTCTCGGGTAAGATGTTGATATAATTTTTGATATCAGCAGATAATTATGTACTCGTTAAAACCACTGTTTGTTATGTCTGGAATTAAGAAAAAGAAACTTTTTTGCGTGTTATCGTTTTGTATTGGTCCTATAAAAAAAAATTTGAAGAAAATTACTGTAATTTCTTAATTGGGTTTCTGTTAACAAATATCATAATTATAGTGTTTTTGATATGCCTCGATTCCTGTGGCTTAATGAAATTCAGATCACTTTCGCGAAATTCCTTTGAAAACTACGATATTTATTTTGCCGTTTATATGTATTATCCATAACGTTTGACGCGAGGTTTATGATAAATGACTTTTCGCACGAGAAATACTTGATAGGTGAATATTTTGAGGGAAATATTTATGCGAATGCTCATACATCATCGCGGGACACTTAGATACGCCTAATATGCATTTATTGCTATTTCCTCTCCGTTTTCCGCATGTTTTCCGAAAATGCGCAGATGTTCCATGACGTCTCCGCATTTCATTACATTAGCAATGTAAAAGGTAAAGCCTGCTGACTAAAAGGATCAACAACAAATTGCCACATACATATAAGTATATACAATACAGTCACAGGCCTATGCCCAGCAGTGGGTTGATACGGGCTGATATGATGATGATGATATACAGTCACATACATTGCTTGATTACTTAATACCCTGAAGTGGCAACCAAATATCACAAAACTTAAATTAACATCAAAGACTTGATGTTGATTTCCACCTTGTCCTGAATTTGAAACGATTCTAATTTACTTCTTAACAATTCATGTGCCCAAAGTATATTATTGATAATCTCAAGGATAAAAAAAATAAAAAAATAATTTTAAAAATAAATCATAAAATTTATTTTTACATAAATTTTCGTCCTAAGCAAATAATATATTATATCTTACATAATGGTATCTCGTATCTCACTGAAAAATAACACAGCCAAATAAAAAGCGAAACCAAAAAAACAGTATGTAAAGATATCTTATATGACCACCAAAAAGCCAAATTGTTTAACTAAAGCACTCAAACTCAAACTATTTCCCCAACACTTGTGGGATCGGTCAACTATAATGGGTAAATAAAGTAACGAAACAACATGTGGGCGTCTTTCAAACAGACGACGTGGGACTAGTAGACGAAGCGAAACTAATGAAAGTAATATCACAACAAAGAAAATAGATAGACCTCTCAGATATGTTTAACCTAGAAGACGTGAGAGCTCTTGGTATAATGGTCAGTCTATGAATGTCTGCGGTTTTTTAGACATGGCTTTACTAGTAATTTATACATATTTAATGCAATCAAATAGTACTTTTAACATTTGAAAATGACGGCCCTTTCAATAAATTGATCACAGTTCATCTCCTCACTTATCTTTGGATAATAATGATTTCGATATATTTAGAAAGTTGGTAGCAAAGAAAGTTTTTAAATATATACCCTGGCTATGAGTTAGTCTTTGTAATTTAACTCAAGCAATTTATAAACGTGGCCAATAACATGACTAATTTAAAATAGTTTGACGAAACTTAGCTTTGGATTTCAATATATTTACAAAGAAATGTTTCCCATCACTAACTTTTATCGAGATATTCAGATAATGTCTTAAAATATCCAAACTAGTCGAAGTTATATCAAAACTATGTTTAAGTATCAATTAAGTAATACCTAGCTTCCGATAGATCAGATGCTCGGAACAAATTAAATTCAATAAACCTTTTAAGAACTTGAATAAACCTTTACGACGTTTTACTAATCGAAGATAAACCCGAGTTTAAGCGGTCGTATAGCAGATCTAACTGTTTTAAAGTGTTTCCTCTTTATGAAGATAAGCAAGCATGCACTTGTGAATAGTGGGTTTAGGGTCGTTATGCCACAATCATTTGGGTATACATGAGCTTGTTTCCCTCTTAGTTGTTAAGATAATGAGAATTCACCGCTGTATTATTCATTAGTTTCGTGTAACGTGTTTTTCTACGTTTTCCTCTGGCACATAACAGTCCACACTCGCTTTTTCTTACCTACTTTAAATATGGAACGAGCTTAAAATTCAAAGGTCGTACTCTGAGATAATCAAAACCGAAATTCCAAGATTTTGATACCGTGGAGCGCTTGCGTATGTACATTTGAGTCTGGTTTGTGGAAAATCAAAAAGCATCCGTGGATCGTGTAGCTGGAAATCTTTGGGGGCGACGATCTCTGAAGATAATTGGTACCTAATTCACGTTTAAATTTATAATGCAATCGTTTCTAAACCACCTGCTTAGGCTAGAAGAATTATAGCAAATCGTGACTACAATTATTTATATGCAATGTGAGGGTTAGTTAGCGCTAAATTCTACGCAGCTGACCGACAAACGTACAAACGTACAGAAACGGGCATCGAATGCATTGTTAACGTAAACACAAGTGGCAGTCCATACCACCTATATACGTACGCCACCATTATAGGCTGACCCACCACACGCCACTTGTGGTTCAAAAATATCTCGAATGCTTCGAGTAACCGGGCACACCCAAGGTCAACCTAAACTTGACATCTCGGTAACAATGGTAGCGTCTGACGTAATAGGCTGGTTCGTCGAAACATAATCTGGATCATTGATCCTTGAATGGTCGTAATAAAAGTTACATTTATTTGAACCAATCTTGAACTAAATGTCGAAGTGCAGTGAGCTTCTCCTAATAAGGTGAACCATTACCCTGTTACAAACGCTTTATCTGGCCAATGAATGGGCGTTTTATTTTGACAACACAAAGATAACGTGATATGCGGGACTTTGTGTTCTGGCTTTTATTATTAGAAGCGATTCGGATGATGACATGGCAATAAAAAGGGGACACAATAGATTGACCAATATCGATGTTCGATAAAAGAAGAATTGTTATTCTATTTATTCCCATACAGCGTATTAATAGTAAGCAGGTCTCAGATTATTTTATGAGTGTAGTAAGTAGCAGACGCATGTATGTACCTGATTGTACCTAACTACCTAATATCTACTATGTACTTTTATAATACGATGTCATTATAAAAGGTTGATGTAACTCCATGAATACATTAGTAGGGTTAGTTCCATAAGTCTCTTTAATTTATATTGCGACAAAAATGGTAAGTGATAAGTTGTTAAAATTCTCAAACTAGCAGCATGGTCGGATTGGGATACAAATACAGAATACTTATATTTGGTTACAAAATTTTCGTATTTTATAATGAAAAGTAATAGAATATTTTTCTTGATTGAATCTTTCTTTACAGGGTAAAAAAAAACATAACCATACTTATGTAGAAACTCGTTGAGAAAGGCGTCAAGGAGAATATTTCACAGATTTAAACGTCTCTTGTGATTTCCTGCGTGCGTGACTTTCACCCTCGGACCATTATTCAGCTGTGAGTTGTGAGGCGAAAACAAGTCCAATCTAGCTTTTATATTATGTATATTTTATATAATAAAAATCGGTTAAGTGCGGGTCGGTATCGCACACGAAGGGTACCGTACCATCGTACAACAAATCAAAAGCACTCAAAACAATAAAAAATAAACAAAAAGAAAATTTAAAAAGTTTATGCCTTTACGAGATTTGAACCGACGACCTCCGGATTGAGAGTCTACATCATACCGTGTGTAGTATATGTGTCTATGACATGGTTGCTATGACAAGAAATAAATAGTTTCAGTCAAGATCTCCATTTTGAAATGTGTAAGTGTATCTAAACACGTCTCTTGTATCGGGGCCCCCTTTGATTTGCAATATCTCTCGTATTTCAGTATTTGTGGTTGGTGCGGCAACAGATATACACATTCTGTGAAAATTTCAGCTTTCTAACTATTACGGTTCGTGCAGGCGGACCCGGTGACAGACAGGTCGGACGGACGGACGGACGGACAGACGGACAGCGAAGTCTCAGTAATAGGGTCCCGTTTGGCACCCTTCGGGTACGGTACCCTAAAAAATATACACGAATGCTAAGTAGTTGCATTTGACGTAACAACGTAATACTATCGCAATGTACAGCGTTTCGTGAACAAAACATTTCCTTTGGCAGGGTTGATCTGTAGGTCACAAGGATGGATTTTAGAAGTGGAGCCTGCATCTTGTCTACGGGGGCTGGATTTGTGATGTAGGGGAAAGAGGGGGAGGGGCAAAGCTTGTATGGTCAAAACAAATATACTTGACCTATTAAGCTGTAATTTGACAAGTGGAACCACCGCCAGCTGGAATTGTAATTCAGTGGATCACAATTCCAGATTAATCACTTAAATCCTTACTTTGGACCTACATCTTGATCTGTAGATCAATCCTGCCAAAGGAAATCTCTTGTTCACGAAACGCCGTATAATTTTTCGTAGAACACAAACTAAAGACTGAATAGACAGTTCTGTATAAAACCTTATAGTATGGTGTATACAGATACCGCCTCGCTGCTGAAGATATGTAAACAAGCATTTAGCAATTGGGAGTCGAACCCGGAGCTTCAGCGTACGACGTGCCTCATTTGCATGCATCAAGTTGGGAACAGAATTCAGCTTTACAACCGCTATAGACAGTATCTATTGACGCAATAAGCTTTCTACTGCTTCGTAGGATTTATTATGGAACTGCTGTTTGGTTGCAATCACTAGAAATAGAAAAAGAGATAGAAATATATTTATTTGACAAATTAAACACAGATATATGGAAAAAAATAGCACAGTTTGAGCTCAGCATGACTGTGTTACGTGTAGCAGTGAGCTGCACGTAACGCTGGTTTTCAGCTCACACCATTTCCTAAAACTATAAACTTAAGACTAAACGTATCCTCTGAGTAAAAGTAAATACACCGAAACTAGTATTCTTATCAGATTTATAAGAACAATTAGTTGAGATCTTAGCTTGAGCTTAACTGCAAAAATCTTTACAAAAAACTCATAAGATTTTGCAAGAAAGTATTTATTAATTATAAAACTATATCAACACGTAATATCTTCGAATATGTGTGTGTATGTGCAATAAAGGTATACATCTGGTTTATTTATTTAGTTAAATGATTGTTATACCATCATCAATTTATGGGATTGTATGGGCCACCCCGCAGTGTGTGTCTTGAGATGGTTCCCCGTTGAAGTAAAAGATGAGAAGTCCAATCAGAAGTATATGAATTCCAAAGTACATGAGAGATTATGGAGACTAATTTCCCGTAAGTTGTGGTTACTTTGAGCGTTGATTGTATTGTAACTAAAATGACTAATTAAATCGATAACCTAAACTAGGCAAGGAACTAGTAATGCTGACGTTCGACCAATAAAGTAGAACGCGCGTGAGACCGCGGCGGGTTAGTTAGTACTTAGTACGAATATTTGAACCGTGGGATAAAAACCAATACGGTAGACTTATGATTTGATAATAATAATAATAATAACCCCCCCAAGGGGACCACCTTGACGTGGTGGGGGGGCTTACAGGGAGGAGAAACATATTTTCAGTCTGTCCATCTAGACTCGACCCTTTATAGGAGGTACTCAAATGCTTACACCAACTTGGCTATCACATCACCCTCCCCAAACTAACGGTTCCCAACTCGGGGTGGAAGGGGATAGGAATCATGGACGTGAAGTTAAAAAACTTATTACCCCAGGAGGGTTCCGGCAGTGCCGGGGAATCCCTCCCCGAGCCCGGCGAGCCTGGCTCGTTCGGCTCGGGCAGCCCGACGTTTCTGGGGGGGCACAACACTTCACGGACTAGAGGACGATATAGTTTGCGGCCGCTTCCCGGAGGTCGCCGGGGCGCACCTGGAGCCGGTGCTGGGTGCCGCAGCATACGAGCCATCGGTGGCGAGAAGCTGAACAGGCGGGCTCTCGCTGGGACTGAACCCGAAATTGTTACAGCCGAATCATCTACATCTTCATCATCACCACGAAGTCTGTTCTCTTATGAGAGCGTGTCGTCACGGCATAGCTTCTCGAGACAGACTTCACCCATCTCACCCTCATCTTCACCTACAATAGCCAGCCGGACAGATGTTGTGCAGGAGGCACGTGCCAATATTCCTGCACCCACTGTTGCCAGGACCCGCACGAGAATAAAATGGACGGAAGACATGAACCGATCCATATGGCGTGCATATCTTATAGCATCAAATTTAGAACAGAATACAAGATCTTATTTACCAGAAATGCACCGCATATTCACAAATCAATTCCCACAAACAAACGCCTCTAGACAAAGGGTAGGAGACCAGAAAAGAGCTATCCTCAGAGCTAAATTACTACCTCAAAACACACTGGACCAAATTAGAATAGAAGTAGTTTCCTCACTTAACAACCAACCTTCCACAAACACGATAAACCAAACACTACTAGACACACCAAACTCACAATCAAACAATCAACTATTTACACAAATCTCACACACAACCAATACTCCAGGACAAAGAATGTCGTGGAGCAATGACATTAACGAAACAATATTACGCATCTACTACAGGATTACCAGACTGGAGTCCCACAGAACTGCCTACAGACCAACACTACACGCCGCTGTAATAGCCGCATACTCTCAGCTAGCACACGTCTCTGAACAGAGAATCTCAGACCAACTCAGAGCCATCATTAATAATAAATACATAACCGTCACCAGATTACAGCAAATACGTGATGAAGTGGCCTTGGAAATAGAATCTGATACCGAAATACACGTCAATTCACTACCAGTTTTATCACAATCTCACACGCTCCTTTCATCACCATCACAAACTTATACTCATCAGCATTCATTGATTTCGGAAAGAGAGGAAATCCGCAGTAGCAACCGACAACCACACAATCAAGCAGTACTACATGAAGAACAAATTGCAGAGTTGGAGGAATTATTCACAAAGACACTAGCACATTTAAAAGATATTGATCCTTCATCAAGGTCATATTTACCTAAACAGAGGCCAAGTAGAAAATTTGCCATATTAGTACACACCATTAACGTAAAGATACTACCCAAACAAATTAGTACTGAAACCGATTTTCTCACATTACAATCAATAATTTACTGCGCAGCACACACAGCCATCACTTACAATGGTGGCAAAATACATAACTCTAACGAATCACAACACCCCATAGTCAAGAATCGAATTCCAGCATGGCAAAGAAGATTGGAAAAGAGAATAGCTGACCTAAGAGCAGACATTAGCAGGCTAACACACTTCACACAGGGTAACTCCAGCTACAGTCTCCACCAACATGTTGAGCGTATCAAATTGCAGTATAGGGTACATTCACAATACGAACCAGACAACACAGACCTCTCTCACTTTTTAGACACTCTTAAACAAAAACTGAATGCCTTAGCAAGCCGCCTACGCCGTTACAAACTAACAACTATTAGAAAAACACAAAACAAGACTTTCTATACGAATGAAAAACAATTTTATAGAACGTTGCTCACCCAAACCTCAAACAACCCGACGCAATTAGATATAGAAGTACCCACACCAGAATCACTGCATGACTTCTGGTCTAATATATGGTCAAAACCAGTAACTCATAATGACAGTAGCTGGATCGCTGAAGACCAGCACTCTCTCGAAAATGTACCAGAAATGGAATTTAATTCTGTTACTATAGACAATCTGACTTCAGTTATCGCCAAAACCCATAACTGGAAGGCCACTGGATCAGACAAAATTCATAATTACTGGTACAAAAAACTCACAACCATCCACCCAATATTGTTATCACAAATAAACGATTTTATACAAAACCCGGACCGAATGCCACTTTATATTACGCAAGGAATTACCTACATGTTACCTAAAGACCTCACAGATACCAAAAACCCAGCAAAATATCGACCCATTACATGTCTCCAAAACATTTATAAAATAATAACAGCATGCCTTAGTCAACTCATATACACTCATGTAAACACAAATCAGTTACTAGCAGAACAACAAAAAGGATGCCGCAAATTTAGCCAGGGGTGTAAAGAGCAACTTGTCATTGACACCGTTGCATCCAAACAAGCCCTCCGTAAAAAACGTAACATATACACCATGTTTATTGACTATAAGAAAGCGTTTGACTCTGTACCGCACACGTGGCTTATCTACGTTCTACAACATTATAAAGTTCACCCCACTCTCATCTCATATCTATCAATAGCAATGCAGACCTGGAACACTAGTCTAAAGTTACACAATAACACGAACACAATACAGACGGACAATATCAGCATTCGCCGGGGAATCTTCCAGGGCGATTCATTGAGTCCCCTCTGGTTTTGCCTGGCACTCAATCCACTATCAAATTTACTCAATAACACAAATAAGGGATTCCAAATAAAATTTGATGGCATACACCACACATTATCACATTTATTGTACATGGATGATATTAAACTCTACGGAACTAACTTAGCTGAAATACACAAACTAGCAGATGTAACACAACAGTTTTCTAATGACATACAAATGGAGTTCGGTATAGATAAGTGCAAAATACAGTCAGTTAAGAGAGGTAAAGTTGAGAACAATGAATACATATTAGAGAACGGAGATCAAATATACCCGGTTAATAACGAAATAGGATACAAATACTTAGGTTACTATCAAACGCAACAGATACATCAAAGAGAGACCAAAAAAACAATCACAAAAAAATTTAGAAACCGTATACACAGCATACTTAAGACACAATTAAACGCACGAAATACTGTTAAAGCCATAAACACATACGCCATTCCAATCCTTACATATTCATTCGGCATAATTAACTGGTCCCAAACAGACTTAATAAAACACCAACGCATCATAAACACACTCATGACCAAATTCAGAAAACACCATCCACGCTCTTGCATACAAAGACTAACCCTACCTAAGATTGAAGGAGGAAGAGGGATAATAGACGTTAAAAATTTACACAACAAACAAATCGCCACACTCAGAAAGTTCTTTCACACGAAATCATCACACTCAATCTTACATAAAGCCGTCGTTCAGGCCGACATGAAACATACACCACTTAACCTTCAAGATCATCAACACCAGAAAAACGAAACTGTCATTAAACCGCAACAAAAAATAGACATCTGGACACAAAAATCCCTCCACGGCAGACACCGCCTAGACTTAGCTAACCCCAACGTCGACAAAACTGCATCGAACGCGTGGCTAAAGAAAGGTGAGCTGTTTCCAGAAACGGAGGGGTTTATGTTGGCAATACAGGATCAGGTTATAGATACTCGTAACTACAGAAAACATATAATACATGACCGCACAATAGCAAATGACATGTGCAGACACTGCCACAGTAGTTCAGAAACCATACAGCACATCACAGGAGCCTGCAGATCACTCGCACAGTCAGACTACAAACATCGACACGACCAAGTTGCAGCCATCATCCACCAACACCTCGCATTTAGATACAATTTGATCCCACAAAAAACAGCCTACTATAAATATGTACCTCAGACAGTCTTAGAATCTGCGGACTTTAGAATTTACTGGGACAGAACTATAATTACAGACAAAACGATACATTTCAACAGACCTGACATTACTCTCCACGATAAACAAAACAAAACAGTATTTCTCATTGATATAGCCATACCAAATACACACAATCTTACCACGACTTTTACAGAAAAAAACACAAAATACACAGACCTTGCCATTGAAATTAAAACTCAATGGCAAGTTCAAACTGTCAAAACTATCCCAATAGTCCTTTCATCCACAGGAGTAATCCCATACACATTACACACTAGTCTTAAATCACTCAATATACCCAGATCCACTCACATTCTTCTCCAAAAAGCGACCATACTGAATACTTGCAGAATAGTAAGAAAATTCTTGGGCAAGGACCATGATCTATAGATAGATAGTCTCATAGCACTTGGCGTAAGCCCGTGTGTCAGAACCTCTTTAAAAAGAGTGAAATGAAAAATTCATAAACACAATAATAATAATAATGTAATCCTTAATACCTGCCGAATAGTACGCAAATTTCTAGGAAATTCTTAGATCTTTCTTAGCACTTGGCTACGGCTCGTGCGAAACTACACCTCCTAGGAGTGAAAAATAAGAATAAATAATAATAATGATAAATCGTTTATTATCAGACTACAAGGCCCATACAGTACATTAAACATTATTATGTTGATATATTTTAGAGTATTTGCTTCAATGTTTGTATACTACGAGGTACATCGGTCCCAAGTCTAAATCCAGTATGAGTATATTGTGCCTCGACAGTAATATTTGCTCCTCTGAGTCGAAAATTAAAGATTAACCAAACTTTCGACCAAACATTCAGGCTATGTGTGTCAGGTAGGAAGCTCGAGCACTAGATCCACCTATGAATAGTGGATTTGCAACTAACTTCGGAGTCGACAATCGTGTGCATATTGACAAAGTTAAATTAAATAGAGGTAGAGATAGCTTTCTAATCCGTTTCAAACACACATCTATCTATTTCTATTTGCTTAGAAAAAGATTCTATAATTGAAACAAAAAGTAAATTTTGATAAAACCGACTTCCACAAACCCTATTTGATTAGATTGAGTTTAATACAAACTGTAACCCCTTATCCCCCACCACCACCACCCATCTCAGTGCTACCCCACGCTACTAAGGAACCTCTGTACAAAGTTTCATGGCTCTAGGTCCACCGGTTTAGGCTATGCGTCGCCTGCCCGTCAGCCACGCATTGTATTTGTACCTAGTATTGAGCAGATCTGGTGGCCATAATTGTGGTCTTCATCAGCAGTTTCGCATCACAATATTATGCTTACCATGTGCATTTGCACGAGTTATTATGAAAAACACAAAAATCACTATAGGTCTGCCTATAATATTTGAAGAGTTCCCTCGATTTCTCCAGGATTCCATCATCAAATCCTGACCTGGTGTCAATGGGACCACCCTTGAGGTATTACCTATACGCCGAAAAAAGATTTGTTCAAATCGGTTCATAATTGGCGGAGTTATCGCGTAACAAACATAGAAAAAAAAAAAAAACATACGGGTCGAATTGAGAACCTCCTCCTTTTTTTGAAGTCGGTTGAAAATGGTTGACAGTAAATATGACTAGAGTTAACTTTTATGTGCCAGTTTCATTTTGGAGCCCAAAGACCCTGGGTAAGGCTCTATGGTTGTCCAATAATTCGGTCCTTTTCTTTTGAATGAATGATAATTTTACAACACTTGAAATTACTAAATATAAAAGTCAGCATTTTGGTTGCTAACCCTGAGATGGGCCGTATTCGTAGGGTGATTGGGACACCTGATTAAAACTCCGTCCGTCCGTCTGTCTGTCCGTCAGCCGGCACTATCTGATGAACCGCAATAAAGAGAGTTGAAAAGTCGACAGAGTGAGAAGATATGTATCAGTTTTGAATTTATTTGCGCAAAGAAATTTCGTGGCGCGTACACGAGGTACTTCTCATGTACATACTATGTCTATACTCAATAGTCCCTGAAAGGCTGATGACGAATATGACAATGATGATGAAAAAAGTTAAGATGTGTGACTCCGACACACAACCGGTTTTTACTTCCAATTTCAGCCCAACATGTCTCCATTTTACAGATTTATTTCGAGTTTCTTTACTCAATTTATTAAACCGCATCCCACGTCCACCTCTGTGGTTTGAAGGTGAAACGAATAGCGATTCGTATTCTATTGATTTTGTTCTCTGGCGTGTTTACAATATTGGCTTCGTCTGTTGGAATTTCGAAGTAGAATCTGGAAGCCGCGAAGAACGCTCTCGTAAAATAATCACCTATTACTACTACATAGCCTACTAATCACATTTGTACACGTGCAAATGTGTGCGTAAACTCGTTCGTTTGTGAATGTGTGCGTTCAGCTTCTATACAAAGTGTCTCCCGAAGAGGCTCCCCGACTCCGGGGTGAGGTGCGGTATCTGAATCCGCGCGGGGAAGGGAGTGGCCGTTCTGTACGTAGTACTATTATCTCTTCTGTGCTTTAGGTAACCTGCGCTGAAAGCTGAGCAGTAATCAACAGGTACCTACACACCGCACCCATGGAGCACTCAGGTTGTATAGTCTCTGTTCGCACCAAACCTCGAAGATCTGTCGTAAGCACAGATTAGAAATGAGTGATTGAGTGAGGGAGTAGGTACATACCTACACTCTTGAAAACTAAGACTGTAATAGATGTGAGTTGTTATTTACAAGTATTGCTTATAAATACCTGAGCCTATTGTTTGGTTAAGTTATAATTATTGATTTGCTATGTTATACATAAATATAATAATCTCCTCTAAGCCTTTAATGTATGTACATTATTGAAAAGTCACAATCAGCAAGTTAAAATAGCCAAACTTCTGCCTTCTTCCCAATAATATTGTGCATACTCGTAAATTCAGACAGCAGACCATAAAATCGGTCAAGTGCGAGTCGGAATCGCACAAGAAGAGTACCGTACCATCGTAAAACAAAACTTAAGCACTCAAAACAATTGGTAAAACAAAAACAATAAGAAAATTAAAAAAGATTATGCCCTCACGAGGATTTCAACTCACGACCTACGGACTGATGGCCTACAACATACAGATGCACCACGACAGCAATGTGAGTTGACGCGAAATATACCATCACATTGAAATTCGTGGGTGTATAAACACGTCTCTTGTATGGGGAGCCCCTTTAATTTATAATATCATTCGTATTTCAGTAGTATAATTATTTATTTTATTTTTACATAATTACAGGTTTATATACATTTCAATTAAGATAATAATAATTAAATGAAAATGTTAATTTAAATAGATAATTTGAGCCAGATCACTGCCGCCGTCGGTCGTTGGGCAAAGTGTACTATTATCTCTTCTGTGGCAAGGTGCCCAGAAGACTAGCGGCGTTGCCTCGCTATATGGCAAGACTCAGCCGTTGCCCAAGGTAGGCTCCAGCCTTCCGGACATTTGAGGCATCGACCAGGCGCGATGAGAGTTCTTTGAACAGTACTCGCGCCTCTGGGCCTCAGTAGTTGTTGTTATTGCGGGAACAAACATACACATTCTGTGAAAATTTCAACTTTCTAGCTATTCGGTTCGTGCTCTAGGACCCGCTGACGGGGAGATAGACAGACGGACAGACGAACAGACGGACAGACGGACAAACGGACAGACGGACAGATGGACAGACGGACAGACGGACAGACGACAGATGGACAGACGGACAGACGGACAGGCGGACAGACGGACAGACGGACAGACGGACAGACGGACAGACGGACAGACGGACAGATGTACAGACCGACAGACGGACAGACGCACAGACGGACAGCGAGCGTGGGCTTAGTAATAGGGTCCCGTTTGGCACTCTTCGGGTACGGTACCCTAAAAAGGCGTAATTAAATTCGATGGCTATATCTCGATTCGTTTATTGATTTTGAAGAATCTGGAGCACGTAAGTGGGCAGCATATTTTCATACTATCGATCATTGTTAGGGTTATGAACCCGGAATCCGCAGTAGAGCGGTCCGATTGAATTTTTCCTCCATTATTTCGTTCGCCCGGACCCTTTGTCCGGACTACGGACGACGATCTGTCTGCGGAAGAATAAGTAAATAAATAAATAAGAATTTCTATGATTTGTTATTTCTGTGTGGTGTTAAGTAGGCAATTGTTGAATAAACTGTTTATTGTATTCTTTGAGTTATTCTTTTCATTAGAGGTACCTACATTGATATAAACATGGCAACGTCTTGTGAATCATACATAAATAATTGAATAAAGAATCTTGAGGTTGTTCTTAGTTTTATTCAAAATAACTCAGTACACTCAAACCAAAACCTGTATGCGTGAAAAACCTGCGTAAAAAGCCATGGAATTTACTGAAAGCTGATACCTACTTCCAACCGCGACATTTTCAAACAAGAAAATGTAATTAAATTAGTTGTTTTTCAACATTTATTTAATAAAAGTCAAATCAACGCGACAGGAAAGTGAATACTTGATTTATTTGCCTCCAAATTCGGCCATTTTGCATGACAGTAAGATTAATCCGGGTTCTCAGTCCGGGTTACAGTCAGGAGCAGCAATTATTGCCAGCCTCGAGAACATTCGACAAGAGTAGGTAAGTATCTTCACTTATTCGCACATTTTAAGCTTCACAATGTTTTCGTCAGTTTCCATAATGTTCGCTGACCAACTTTTACTTCACTGTTTTGTGCAGAAGTTTTGAAACAACCTCGAAACTAAAATATGGACGTTCACATGCATAAAACATTACCGGATGTTTTTAGCCAAAAACAAAAATTCATTAATAATAAATAAAAATTCATTAATAATAAATAATAGGCCTATATTTATTTAGATATTTATGATAGGTCTTTGTTGTTGATGACAAAATTGTATTTAATAATTGAAGCAGAATTTATAGAAACTTAGTATGTAGTAACGGTTCAGTTATGTTATGTTGTGTAACACAGCTATCTCCTATTTATGCCGCATCATTTTTATTTTATTTTACATGTGAAAGGTGCTGTTGTACTAACTTAATACAAAACATGATATTACTTAAGGAGCTACTAACAACCTCCAACAATTATTTTACAAAGGCAAAACGATCTTGCACTAAGAATTAAATTTAATGTAAAGTAACACACAAAACATGTAAAAATACACTTTTTTAGTGCAAGATACTCACTAAAAATACACTTTCGTGCTAAGCAGAGTTTATACAGTAATATTTGCAAATAGCAAATAACAATTTGAAAATATTATATATAGATACCATAATTTACACTAACTGTATGTGTTATATACTGGTAGTTAACATTAAAATTTTCAAGTTCAACGGTATTACTAGAAAATAAAGCAGTAAAATCGCGAATTCACACCCACCGTGTTATATCTCTAGACAACATTTAAGCTAGAACTGGGGTTTAGCTAAAAGCCTAGTTCTCAGACAGTCTAATAAGGCCCCTGTGTCTTGAACGACCTAGATATAAACTTTCAAGACGTGTGGTGTGATGTCGGTATTTTCAAACTGGCTGCTGTGAATAGAATAGTTGAAGTTTGGCATTTTGAAGTATTTTAGAATTGTATCGATGTTGGAATTCATAGTAGTATTTGGTACAATACCGATCCTGATATGAAACATGCTTCATGTACCTTAAATCAAAACCACATAATCCAAATAGAGATGCGATTTGATAGACAACCCAGTTCCTATAGGTGCATGAAGATCTATAGTTTCTCAAATATAGTTACTGAAGCAGATAGCAGTTGTTGTTTACTTTTCTCCTCAATATAAATATGTCACGAACACAGTTTGCCTCCGAGAGCCAAGTGTGAGAGGGTTGCGGGTTTGAAATCGAATTGTGGTCGCCTGCGCCTGTGTCACGGGATCTCCAGCTTTGACGTTGCTTGGCAATTCGGCATCGATCTATGAACGCTGTCGCCCATGTTCCCTAGGTGAATATATCTTCCATTAACCTGTCTGGTGCAGCCAACCAACCGCATCTCTGCACATAATACTGACAAGACATGACTCTCTTTAGGTCACTGGAAGTAGTTACTGTTTATTTATACCTACATACTTATTTAAGTACATAGTGTTTTATGTTAATACCACACAAGGCAAATGCCAATGATTTTTCTGAGTTAAGTTGTATGTGGTTATTCACACCACGTAACACGTTATGGTACTCCGATGTGACCAGAGACTAATATCCAAGTGCTCCCTGGATGTTTGGCGTCAAATTCGGGATGTTGCCCGTGGTTTGCATAAATTACCGTCGGCCGTGATCGCTCCTCAATACTTTACAGGCCGTGTCTGCTTTTTCTACTGACTCGTGTCAATCTTGGTATCACTATTACCTTTGCCCACTATTCCTCCGTGGAAAAAAAGCCTTATTGAAATAACTGTGTCAAAATGTACCTCCACCAAAACGTAATACTTACTCTTTTTCGTAGAATAGAATCGTACTCCCAAAGTAATAATGCGCATAGGAATTTTCTTCAAAGGTCTGCAGCGGTCGAATTCCGGCTGTTCAGGAGCAGGTATGAGGTCGAGGATCAAGATTAATATTTATAAAAACAATTTTACTATGTCTCACCCTATATAGACTGTGCCCAGTAATTGCTTGGGCATATCATGAAATGGCGGGGCACATGGCGGCACATCATGATGTGCCCGATTATACGATCGGCAGCCGACATGAATGTAACTTTCGTCTCCCGAACGTTCGGGGTAAACTTCCGTGCGCATCATTACTTTGGGAGAAAAGCGTACATACAATACTTGGTGTTATTAGCCGCTTATTATTCAAGCGTTAAAACTCTTTTCAGGCGCGTAATACTTTTAATTAAGAGATAAAGACACCTCTCCAGGCTCTTGACGCACAAAGCCCTAATCCTTTTAATTATTCGCCCGCTGAATGAAGGGTCTTTACACGTCTAATTAGTCAAACGGGACTTCATTAAAGCCGCCGACCGCTGGCAAAAATTAAACGTCAACAGTGCAGACAAGCCGGACAATATTTTCTGTCTTTCTAAATGGTCTAGAAAGAGCCTGTTTCAAAGTGTCTGTATAAACCTTATTTAAAAGATAAATCAAGTATTTCTTGCAGTAATCTGAATAAGAATCCGGTATAGTCTTCCAAAGATCTTTTAGCACTTGAGTGACGTTTACAGGGGGCGCTAGTTTTGCGCAACTCAACGCAGCGAACCTGTCATCATGGGTGGAACTAAACCCACGTCACCGCGTGTCAAAAGATCGTTAGAATGCTGTAGGTTGAAATAAACTATTACTATTACTTACTATTAAAAAATACTGAAAATTACGAAATAATAATAAGGATTGGTACTGGCAGAGACTAATGTAATGACAGCTAATTTGGCACGGATTTGATTAATTATATATGCTCATCATACTCTCTGACATGATTTGACTTCCAAAATATACATGGTGTTTGGAGTATGGAGCGACAAAAAATTTTGGGGATTAGACATAATTCTGAACAACTTTTACTATGAAAGTGATTTGATCAGAATAACTTTTTTTACATCTCTATACATTTTGGGCCGACCGGTTATCAGATTATTTGTATAGAGAAGAGAAAAATAAAGTTGCTCTGATCAAATCGGTTTCATAGTGAAAGTTGTTCAGAACGATGTCCCTAACTCTCCTAAATGTTTTGTCGCTCCATACTACAAACACCCGGTATATCTATTTTACTGTGCTTAGCTACTGTGACTATGACTTTTATTTAATTAAATGTGCATAATTTATCTACGACAGACCCATAGGGCTGAGATAAATGGGCCTGATAATTATCACAGCCTTTCACAAGGGTTGTCGTTGTTCGGAAAAACTCGTTATCACAGACAAAAACTTTTCAAATACAAAAAATATATATCCTTTTGGTAATCTCGTCCCATAAACTTTGTATAGTACCATTCGGGGTACCCCAGTTTTTGTATTTTAAGCGAAACTTGGTGTAGTGCCAATTTACCCCAAAGTGCTTTTATACGAGTGGTAGGCATAGGCTTGCCACATGGCCCGCGTTTAACGACCGCGTCACGAAAACGAGTTGATGACTTGAGATTTGAGCCCGCTATGGATTTAATTTGTAACATCGAGATGAGAGAACGATGTACTTATATGTAATAATTATTCTGATATAAACACACACTCTGACATGTCTCTACAATTCTGAAATAAAGCATCACAAAATGCTAGATTTTGACAATGTGATAAGCCTCTGGCTTTGTGCAGCCATTTCATACTATATTTTCAGTTTTCTAGACGCACATTCGTTTCACTTCTTTATAAATTACATCTCGCGACCACAAAGTATCGTTGCTTTACAATGACGGATGATCATGCGGCTAGGTATCATTGAGATGCTCTGTTTTATGCACATGATCCATCACGTTGACTCTCCTAATTTACATAAAACCCACATCAGAAACATTACAGTATTCTTCAGGCAAAACACGTAACTCCCACGAATATGTCACGAAAAGGGTGTTTTATTAATTATATTTGCACGAAGTAGAACATTTTACGTGTCACACTCACACCTACTTTTGTTTTGTCAGGTTGTGTAATTTATATCAGTTAATTATTTAGTAAGGCTTGGGCCGGGGTGGGGGTTTGTTATATCATTGCCAGTTCATGAAAGGCCCACTTAATTAACTGTTGTTTTATAATTTAATTAGTGTGTGGTATCCTTTATTTGATGTTTTTGGTATAGCAAACATATTTTTTATCGCCAGATTAATCAAATTAAATATGTGGCAATAAAAATACAGTTAAATTTTATTTAAATTTTATTTCTATGAATACAAAATGTACAAATTGTGTTTTCTGACGAATGTTCTGAATAAATATTATGTACATCAGAGCATGTCGAAAATGGCGCCGCGATATAAATAATCTGATATGATGATCATCGGTGACGATGACGATGACTTGATGACTTTATTCTCTCTCCTGAGTGAAGATTTAGGCGGCAGCTGAAAAAATGAAAATTGTTATCGGGTCATTCATTACTCTGAAGATTTGAAACCTATGGCACGCTCGTGTAAACTGCATCGACACGTCATTCAGAGCGAATGCGGAGTTCGGTACTGTGCCATAGGTCTCAAATGCTGCCAGTCGCACGCGGCTCGTGAATTGCTATGCGAGTGTTTGCATGTGCGGCGGGTGTTAGCATCAGTATAATGAGAGTCTCAGATATAGTATGTATCATGGTAATAGCGGTTAGGCCGAGTCTTTCAAGAGTCGGATAAATAGTCAGATAACTTTATTTGACACTTCTTGTACGTGTGAAATGTCTCAGATAAACAGACAGATTAACGCTATCTAAGGAATGAAAGATTGGCACTTAATTATGCCATTTGTTGATTTATGAATTATGAGGTATTTATTGATTGATTTAGTATAATTTTATTGCATATTGTTAAACTTGTGGCTGATAATAAAATAATAATAATAATATCAAAGAATTGACCGATTTATGAAATGGCCAACCATGGTTGAATTAGAACATTAAGGTCATTAACCTTGAGCTGGAGGCGCGGCCGCAGCATCAGGCGCAGGCGCGGGCGCGGGGGCTGAAACCATAGAGTAAATGCTGAAACATTGAAATTCGAACAAATTCAACTTGTCTATTCTATTCTAAATTCGAATTCAAACCGGTTGGCACAGAATGCTGAAGTAAAAATCGTGTCACCAACAGCTCCTTAATTTCTTTATTCTAACATAACAAACATCGCGTCACGCGTTTCCTCATACGGCAGAGGTACAATAATAATTGTGCCCACTTTTAGTCAGACATTCAATATCTAACCTTCAGCTGCAGGCGCTGGTGCTGGCGCTGGTGCTGCAGCTGTAATGATAATGGTGAATTAAAAATAAACATGAAATTCTGAGTTACATGAGCAAACATAACAAAAATAAACGGTCAAGTGCGAGTAGGACTCGCGGTTCAAGGTTTCCCATCATACTTGTAGATTGTTACCTCGTAACGGGTGTAATTAGTTTTCTACATAAAAAATAAAGTATAATGTCATCCATGTAAACCAAATACAAAAATATAGAAATTTGCAGTTTTCAGATGTTTCTCTTTACCTGTGCTATAAGAACTTGCTTTGTGCCAAATTTCATGATTGTCGGCTAACGGGAAGTACCCTACAGATTTTGGGTCCATTGCGATTACTATGAAAATCCGACAATTTTACAGCATAAACGGTCGGTAGCGTTGACCTTGACCTCGACTAGAAGGTTGATTTTTTCACAGCTATAGAGGACCACAGACCTGAGCAATTGACACCGTTTGAGCTTGATGCGTCCACCACGCGTTCCTGATATAAAAGGTCTTGACAGATGGACGGACAACGAAGTGATCCTATAAGGGTTCCTCTTTTTTCCTTGGATCGGAACCCTAACAACTATAACAAGAAATATGTTTGTACCATCAGCCGGCGGTGCTGCGGGGGCGCCTTCCGCGGGTGCTGCTGGCGCCGCCGGGGCACCTGCAATAATATAAATCAAAATCTTCACATAGTCCTTGAGTCCATGACGTATTACCCAGAAACTAACTTCGATACACCTTGCTCCAATAACTTTTAGTTTATGCTGGGAATTGATCCTGAAACTTTTAAAAAGCTGGGAAGACTTGTAAAAATAAAACGTCTGATCTACCTTCCGCAGGCGGCGCAGGCGCCGGTGCAGGGGCGCCTTCTGCGGGAGGGGCGGCGGGTGCAGCGCCTTCTGCCGGGGGGGCAGCCGGCGCTCCTTCTGCGGGTGCAGCGGCAGGCGCGGCGGGGGCAGCGGGGGCGGCGCCCTCAGCGGGGGGCGCTGCGGGGGCGGCTCCTTCTGCCGGCGGCACTGCGGGTGCAGCACCTTCCGCCGGGGCCGCGGGGGCACCTTCTGCTGGGGGGGCTGCGGGGGCACCCTCGGCCGGGGGGGCGGCGCCTTCTGCAGGGGGCGCCCCTTCTGCCGGAGGGGGAGCCCCCTCTGCGGGGGGAGCTCCCGCTTCTCCTTCCTACATTTAAAATTAGATACATCAGATGGAATCATTTCAACCGCGTATAAACATACAAATAGTACGAATCGAATTGGCTAGGCAGTATCGACGCGGCACATAAGTTTGAAACGCAATATCGAAAACCGTTCCGTATTCACATTCACGTATTCACCTTTGTTCTGGCATACCGATGGACATAACATTTTATATTTAGATCAGAAATGCTTCATCTACTTCATCTAGACTTGAGCGTTCCATACTATTTGCATATTTTGTGTTGCGGGCAACAATGTCAGTATTGTGCATACGGTGTATGCTCAACGTTGCGGTAAAAGCAAAGCGAGATAGCCTTTTCATAACGCATTAAATGTGTAGGATAGGAGTCATTTGTGTTATCAGTTATCACTGTGACTTTTACTCGCACAGTACAATCTCGTACAAGATGAATGTGAGATGATGATGGATGTGTGTTATTTGTATGAAGAGCAGCTATTTTCACAAGTTTCAGTAAGCCTATGATTTGATTTTTAGTTAAAACTATGCGTATGGTAATATCATAGATGTCTAATAACGTAGACATCTCATGCAAACCGAACCATGGGGTCGATATAGCTTTGTATAACTGAAGTTAGAAACCGAAATTCTGGAGATGTGGTTCTGAAAAAAACACAACCCTTTAGATTATGGGTACAGGGGTATGTTACACCCTGCTGATTGCACAAGAATTGCAGAGACATTGCTCTCAAATCTTTTATACGTAATGACATGGCGGTGTCTGTGCATTTTTCGATTTCCTTGCCCCCGATAATAAACAAAAGTTTCCCAGGCAAAGTTATTTCCACATTTTGCTCAGATAATAAGACCGTCTATTTCCAACCCCATGATCTGTGTGCGCTTTACGTGGTTAATAGCGGTATCTTGATTAAAGTTCACTAGTTGGGTTTGCTCGAGCGAGACTTAGTCTAACCCGGTCAGGTCAGGTCTACCCTGTACCATGTGCCGCCGCGGGACGCAAAACAAAAGCTTATGGGCTGTTTCAAGAAGTCTCGTTATTGTGACAGATTCATCTGGCTACTATTTATTCGAAACAGTTTATGGGAACTTCTTGAAGCAAGCCAGATCTTTATTAACATAACATGCATGAATAATCTTTGAAATTTTGACATTTAAATAATACTTTATCCAAAAGGTAATTTTGATGTAACCACTTATTTCTTTTACTTTAACTCTTGGTAGCTAGACTGCATTTCTAAGAATTCTAGTTTATTTGATTCTCTTTTTTTAAATTTAGTTTAACTGACATGCACTCCCAGACTTGGTAGACTCTCGCCGTCTTTAGCACTAACATTTAAATACAATAAACAAATCATTGTGTAAAGTGCTTAACGTTTAAAGCTTGTACAAACAATGCTTTAAGCTCGTTTAACTTCATTTGGTATTGTAAGGTCAATTAATTATTTTAATGGTTTCTCAGTTGAACCAGTGATATTGTTTGCGCGGAACATTTTAATTGACTTTTTAATTGGATTCTGTTCATGTTTTGTTGTATTTATGCATGGGAACCTACTTCTTTTATCATTCCAACTTCATTTATGTTTGCATTGCATCAAGAATCTTACTTCTTACTGATGTTGCCTTGTTGAAACAGTTTCATTACTTTTCCTTTTTAGTTAGCTCTACAATACAGGCTGACATTTAATTAGCTGATCATATTTTGGGGAGATAGTACCCATCAATATGAACACCTTTCCCCAAGAAACATAGTCGCAAATAAAAAAAAATTTTCGTCCTCCAGTACATTGCCCCGATCAGCTGATTTCAAGTTACTATGGGAGACCAATTTTCGTTTGCGACCATATGTTCCTTGGGGAAAGTTGTTCGTATTGATGGGTACTATCATTCCCCTAAATATGGTCAGCTAATTAAATGTCACTCTGTATATTAATGTACACTGATATTTTGCGTTCCGGGAAGGAATCATGGTACGGGATCACGGCTGGGAAGCACTGAAGCAATAAAAGAGGCTTCCACTCAATTCAGACTTACCGAAGTTCACATTTTACGGCTACAGTTTCGATACGCCAGAGCTGAATTCCTTACTTACTTACCGAAATGCATGGTATACGTTACTGAGGATATTCAGAAACGTAGCATAATGTGGTCAATTAAAAATAGGTCGATCGTGTTGTTAAGGCGATCAAGTAAAAGTATACAGGGTGTAGTAGAAAGGTGTAGTCATATTTGAAAAGGTTGTAAGAGAGACCATTCTGAGCAACTTTTACTATGAAACGGATTGATTAGAGCAACTTCATTTCTTACTTCGCAATACATTTTGGCTCGCTCTGTCAGCTGATTTGTTTGGAGAAGTAAACAATAAAGTTGCTATGATCAAATCGGTTTCAGAGTAGCAGTTGCTCAGAATGGTCTCCCTAAACAACCCCCTTAAAATGACAACACCTTTCTGTTACACCCTGTATTATAGCATCAACTAGTTGCCAAGTCACATTTCTGTCCCTAAACCTATGCTTGCTCTTGGTAGTGGATCGGAAAATCGTATGTCGCAACAGTATTGCTTGTATCGTAAACAAGCACTGTGTTCATAGTAATAAACATTGTCAGTGAGCCTGGAACTGAGTTAACGCTCGAAATATACGAGTATGAATCATACATGTGTGATAGATTTTTCTAGTAAGATCATGATATTTTGGATGATTTGCAACATGTTTGGTCAAATGAGCTATTTATTTGTCTTCCTTTACATGAGGGTGTGTGTTTGTGTTGTGTAATGTAATGGATTTAAACGCCGTGCCACTCTCGAGGTTTTATGAGAGTACAGATAAACTCAAGGAAGTGCAACTAATACTACCACATAGGATACTGGGATTCTAGGATGGGACAATAAAACCCTCTCTTCTCTTCTTGTAAGAAATGCCTGAAAACATGTTTAAATACGTAGACAGAGTTAAACACAATCAGGAAATACAAGGAAATGGGTGCACCGAGGGGGAAGAATAATTGAGTGTGTGACAACGAGTAATTTAATAAAGAAAATTAAATTTATTAAACAATTGTATTTATTATCTTACAAAGATATACCTTTTATAAATAAATTATATAAAGTGTTCGTTTAATTTGTAAAATAAGACGAGATTGATGATGTTCATTAAATAAATAAAAAAGGTAAATGGTGGAATTATTGCCTTCTGGCTGACTCATCAGATTACACTAGATGACAAAATGCAGGTTCCGATTCTAGCCGAAATACAGGGATAGGATTATCACATGAGTATAGTTGAACATATGGCAATAACGGTCAGCTGTACAACAAAGGTCACATTGAATGTAGGGTTGTGTTAACACTTCATGCCTCAACCTCCTCCTCTTTTACCTTCTGATCGCCGGGCTTGCCCTTGGACCAGTCTGGCTTTTTCTGTGGAAACAAAACACAGCATTAGAATCACGTCTTTCGTATAATGGTCTACAAAGCCTGTACAATCGGTATAAAGTACGGGTGCAAATCCCCGCGATAGTTCTGCGATAGATCAGGGAAACAAACGGATCTCTGTATCAAGTTTGACCTTTAGATCCGAGCGAGTGCCGGACAGATTAATGTTCCGGAACGCGGCACATGAAAGCAGCGCGAACAAAGTTGAAAATGAACAAAGTTCCCGCCGTTTGTTTCCCTGTTGCACTCGTAATTGATGAAGGGCATGGCGGTCACGTGACGTCACGTCACGAGGCGGTGATGACAGATGAGACCTCATAGCTCTAAAGCACCCAAAAGCATATTAAAAAGTTACGCAATATTCGGTGCAAGTGTCAAATTCTTGTTTAGAAATCTACAGAAGCACAATAACTTGATAAAATGCCACAATGTGTATAACGTGTATTACGAGTATTTACATAAGTGGTGTAAATTAACACAGAGCGCTTCCACACGGGAAATAAAGCGATGTCCACCCTGAAATTCGTTTCATCGAACACAATAATTTTGAACCAAATTATTTGTAGCAAATTTATACAAATCAAACGTTCAACAGATTGTATGGTTATTGACGATTTGTGTACCTATACATAAACAAATGAAATACGCAGCGATAATCCTCATTCTACAAATGGGGTTGTCATAGAAGCTGTGCTAAAAGTATGTTTTAGCATGCTATGTGTTCGCTAGTTCAAAACGTGGATTCATTCGTGAGCTAGTGTTCCTAGGGAGCGCCCGTGAGGCCCCCGCGACTACAGTTACCTTGCCCCCGGCTCCTCCCTGTGAAACATTGCAGTATGAGAGCAACACTTTACAAACAAATCTTCCTGCGGGTAACTCAATTACACACAGGATACATTGTGTGCCTAGCTAATTGTCGGTGGAGCTCGTGTCTGTGTGAATTTGTAAAGCTGCCAGTATGCTCACTTTTGCAATAAACCTTGAGAATGTACTAAAGTGTTCGCTAGAGTGTGATGTGTGTGCGTGTTAGTCAATTAATATATTAGAAACTCTGAGATTGTGTGGACGGTCGTTAAGCACTTCGGAAATTCCGTCACCCACGACTAAGCTAAGCTTTATGGAAACCAAATTATGGTCCTCTTTTCAAGTGATGAATTTGAAAGCGTAAGCCCGCTACTCTTTCAAACTTATCTTGAGCTGTTATTTACAAGTTCAAAGGGAAACTTGGACATAGATCGAAGCCTTTTTATACGCTTGAACAAAACTTTTCTCACCTCTTTTCAATTTGGGTTTCGTTATTGAATTGTGAGAGAAATGTTCAAAGACATTTTTATGAAAAGAATAAATTAGATTTATTTAAGGTATAAATTAGATAGAATACATCAAGGGATGGAAGATGGAACTTTAAGTGCGTTAATGTGAATGCTGGTGTCTACTTCTTGCCGAAAGCCCAATCAGCCTTCTCTGCGTTCTTAGCCTGTTGAGAATGTACAAAATATGTCTCGATGTACTGTTTTACCAATGTAATGTATTAACTAAACACAGATTTTTTTTAAAATGTATTAAATACATTTAACCGCACTTGTGACAGCAGCGGCTGCATGATATTGTAGATTCCAACTTATTTTAATCTTTACCTAACTTCTTAGCATCCTAGGAGACATTCGTCACCGTCGTATTTTAGAGACTTCATATTTTGTGACAACAAAAAACAGAACAACATAATAACAATCACTCGACGTCTAGTTGAGCCAAACAACGCAGCTATGTTGAGTGGGAACCTCGCTGACAGGCAATAACCTTGCCGTGTTTGACAACGTAACATGGTCGTACTTAAATGGCGTTTAAACTGTATTTAGCAGCTGTCAAAAACCTAGTGGTCGTAATAAGTATCGGTGTTTAGCCCTCCATTGCTATAAAGTTCAACTGCAGCTAAAATACGGGAATCAAAGAATAACACAGTGTTAGACATCTCACCTCTTTGTCCTCCTCTTCGAGGGTGAATTCCTTCTTTTTGACAACCTTCAGCTGGTTGCGGAAGTTGAACTCGGCCGCCTTCTTCTGAAGCTTGGCGAATTTGTTCTCATATTTGGAAACCTTTTTTAGTGTGGGCTTCACGCTGGAGAACAAAATAAGTGGAATTAGTGTTGGTGGTAATTACATAGACAGTTATATACATAAGAATCAGAATAGGTACATCTTTAGTTTTACGGCAGTAAAACTTTAATGTTTTTCAGTACAGTACTTTGGTGTGTCGCTGAGTATATATACAAAAATTGCAGTGTAATTTCAGTAAACAGCCGCGTAGCCATCATCCCGTAGCATTACGGCGTAGCGTTACGATGTGCTACGCCGTAGCATTTATTAGACTTGCTAGTCTGTAAACTATTCATTAACGCGCAGATAATTTACTATTGTTTTAAGGGCAAGTAAAAAATTTATGATTTTCTTCAGTCTAACTCAGTGAATATGCATATTTTAATATAAACTGCATCCACGCCATATGTACATTCGGGACCTTTGAATAACATTATGACTCAGTCTCACCAGCTTTATAGTAGAAAGAAAATCCTATAAAAGCATTTCTTCATTTGCCGGCGACAACAAATCGCCTGTTAACGAACTAGTGGAGATAGCAGAGTGTGAGACACAAAGGATGGAGCCTCTCCCGGCTCCAAGAGCTTCTGGCTGCGCCAACCAGTGGGGGCGGTGAATCTCATTATTTTGCACTTGCTTGCTACAGAGAGTTAGGCTTTCGCTTTGAGATAGTTGTTAGGTAGCAATATAATTTACCACCGTTTTCTATACATTCTAAGTATGTTTTGGATTACCTAACGCGCCAGGTTGTATAAAGTCGTTAATTAGATATGAATCGGTATACTCTCATAAGAACAATGGAGAACAATAGATGGCTGTAACGAGAGGTTTATCGTCGTGTTTAGTATTTTTATTTTACATAAATCTTCTTGAAATATCTCCAAAGTTGAATTCCACAAAAATTTTACATACAGCCGGCACTTTGTCTCCGGAGCGTCGGAATGTTAAACCGCAAAATTTTCAATAAGTACAAAAGCAGTAACATTTTTATTCCCGAACGTGCCAGACAAGTTCAAAAGCTGGCAGCTTTTAGTGCGAGCTTCGGGAGCGCTAAAGTGGCGCACTGAATTATTCCCGGTCACAGCCGAGCTTGCTTGGCGTCTGCTTTGTGAAATTATGATCACAATTACTGTCTGCAACGAATGAGTCGGCGTCGTCAAAGAACGATGGTAGATCATTATTTGAAACGTCTAGTATATGTTTGGAGGGAATGGGGTATCTTAATTAGATTTCATATACTTATATGAATTTTTAGATTTTGTGCTCATTTTATTAAAACTGTCTACCACACACATAATTACTATTATGAATGTGAATGTATTCAATATTCAAGTACTACTGCTGCTTTTAATATAACTCTACGTTGTGTACATACTATATTAAATAGGTAAATTAACGAGAATATACTTACAATTTGCCTCTGAGGTCGTTGACTTGGCTGTTCAGGTCCGAGATCTAGCGAAATAGTAAAAAGTGTGAGTCATATCTTCATCAAAGCAATACATAATTCATTTATCATAAATAGATTAGATGTAGAGAGATAAAAAGGTAGTTAATAAGTATCAAATTATACTTTAGAAAATTAGTAAATGAGATTTTTTTAAGATAGTTCAAGGTATAGAAATAATTATCAAGATTACTGTAATCAAAGTAGAGATTAAAAAAGATAATATTTCACGAGTTTTGGCATCACGAAGGAGTAGCACATTTCAAGAAGCAACCACACAAAGTTTGATGGTTGGCTAACTTGTGACTCGCTAACATAATTATTTTAAAATTTCAAGTGGGTAAACCAAGTGACGTATATTTGAAAAAATACATAAAGGTATTTGTTTTAACTTGTGAAACTGTTAAATAAAGAAGCGAGTTTAAACACACATGCAATTGAAATGACAAGTTACAATAAACAACCAGAATTACGCTTAAAGCTACACACCAAAAGAAGAAATCTGTAAAAGAAAGCACAGAGATCAATAGAGAAACAGTTGTTTGAGTATTGTGAATAACAGAAAAGCACAGAGCAAGATATAAGGCAGCGATAATTAGGCGTGTTATTTGCGATATGTTGTCTCAGTGAAATATTATATTAGAATTCTGCCAAGTAGTTATAAGATTAATCAGAACGTCCCACTGAAGGTTGTTTTAATAACTGACCCCACGGTGCATATCTTTAAACTGTGCTCTTTCTAAACTAGGTCTATCATACTCAGAAACTCGTACAGGTTTTGCATGTATTTACAATGTCGAAGTGGATTCGTGCAGAAACTCTAATCGTGTAGCGGTAGCTGGCCTCCAGCAGCCCCTGGGTCTCGCGTCGAAACTTAGTTACATTGTGTGCAAGATAATGTACATGATGTGCAACAAGTAGGTCTACACAGCGCCACAATATCGTACATCTTGGTCCATCGCGCCTGATGCGGCTACTGCTCGCGACCCCTCCGGATCGAGACACCCGCCCCGGTACTAACACCCAAGTCGTAACATATTGAGCGCTGCGTCTCGTGCTGGGATACTCTATCAAGTCAACACGGTCGTCTCTACTACATTACATACTTAAATTCACAAAACATCGACATACAATGTAAGAGTAGGTACAACGTCGCGTCAGTGTAATGGAGTGTCGGTGCAAAATCGATTCAGTCTTGCGAATGTAGGTAGGTATGAGTCAGGTATGTGCTGTAGTGTCTATGGGTCCGCAAGTGAGCATAGTCGCACCCCGCGCCCTGAGGCCGAACGACACAGGGTAGGGGAGGGCAACATCGACCAGAGCATGGCACTTACAATTTTATACATTCAGTGTCCAAAATATCACATGGGTATTATGAGAAAAGGTTTAGGGCATTGTCAGCAACCGAACACGCACGTCGCGCTGAACATGACGGCACATACATTAATATCTGGAGATTTGGAACAAGAAGTTTCACTTACACTATGCACTTGCGTGTGCCAATAGAGGAACCAGTCAACGTTCCAATGTTTAATACGGTTCATCGTCAACTTTACTTGTTATCATCAAAAGAGAGAATTCAGTAAGGCCATGAGCCCGCCATCACGCACGAAGCTTCACACAGCTGAGGCGGCACGGAGCAGATTATTTTTTTAGCTTCAACACACGGTTTTAAGATATTAAAAGTGCCATACTATTTAAGGGAAGAAACATATTAATAGGAGGTAGGTAGCTGTGGGTGTTAACAAAGATGAGCACATCACCATACATGCAACAGGCGAAGCAAATAGTATAAGCGAATGATGTAATCCAGGGAAGTTAACTTAATGGTACTGGATTCGGCTCGATGATGAGCACATACTCGTACAAGACACGTACGTACAATATGAAAAAGACAGTGAAAGTAATGAGATGATATGCTCGCGTTAAGAGTAGAGAGATGAAAGTTACGCAGTCATGCAGGCGTGAGGTGAGTGTGATTGCAGTGTGGTTACTATTACTGCCCGACGGCTGTTACTGTCGTTAGTGTATTAATGCTCTAAGCTTCATGTCGGATGACTCGCTGCCGGACGCTAGAATCGATTTTGCACCGCACGCCTTACCCTCGCCCGGTCTACCCGGGTTACCCGGACCGCCCGGAACATTCCGGTCCGTGCCCGGACTGCTCGGGACCGCCCGGGGCCGCCTAGGCTGACCGGAGTGCCCTGTCAGCTATATGCACAGCACTCTCTACGTAGCACTACGCACATGGCCGTGCCCGGGCCTTGACCGTTATTTACAACTCAACAACAAACTCGAAAACTGACAAGCGTTACATTATCGAAACACTAAATTGTCACACGCGTAATCGCTTGTTACGTTATCGATGACTGTGATATTCACAATGACTATTAAGAATTGGTCAATACCTCCCAATCTTTTTTCCTGACTTCATGTTCCAAATCCCACTTCTGGCCCTCACACACATACACGCGGTCATAATACTCCTGTATTATTTTCTTGAGCCTTGCTATAGAAAAAGGAAAGAGATTATTGATTGGCGTCAATTCTGAGGGACAGTCATGGTCGTCGCGTGTGTGTGTTCGGCGCCCGCGCTTGTGTGTGTACCGACGCGCGATAGTTGGGACGTGTGCATGTGTGCGGTAAACCGCCAGCAACTATCAAGTTTTGTCGGAAACTCGAAACAACTAAATCAAATCATATCATACGCATTCCCAATCCTAGACATTTCGTTTACCTCCATTTTCCTAATTGCGAGCGCTCGTTCTAATTCATATTTATCCCCTTCAAGGTTGTATATTCTGTGCCAGTACATTTGACATATCGTCTGGAGTTCCGCTAAAGAAAAACACATAACACAATCAAGTCTGTTACAGGTGGGGTGCCGCTACTCGGTAGCCGGCGGCGGCGGCGGCGGCGGCGGTGCGCGTGACGTCATCAGGGGCTGCGCCTGCGCCCGCGGGTGGCGATGTGGTCGTGGTAGTGTACGGTACGCGTGTGCCGCGAGGGTCAAGCGTGAAGCCAAGCTACATGGCGGTTGGCGGGAATCAAATGGAACATTGCTGAAACGTTATCTGGTTATTAACGACAACTCTAGAAGACAACTAAAACTATTGCCCGCTATTGCTACAACGGTTCCTTGTTATTTTAGCGTTTGTAAATTTACTTTGTTATCACACTAGTTAAGTAAATTTTTATGTTCAGCTTCCAAAATAGTGATATTTATATGAGCAGATAGAAAAACTTTTAGACTAGTCACATTGTCGGCTTAAATTACTCAAACGAAGAGCGTTTTTGTTTTGCGCAGCGCGCGGCGTCGGTTCAGACCTCGAGCTGTTTGCGGGTGACCTCGATCTCCCGGTCGTACTTCTCCTCTTCTAGGCGGTTGATACGCTGGTAGTATCCGGTTACGATGCTCGTCAGAGCCGCTACAACACAACATCGGTTACTCGAGCTCCTCATCTCATAGCAGCTCCTCTCTCATAGCAACAACCCTCCCCGGAACCCGCGCCCCGTCCCCCGACGCGCCTACACAACAAACCCCGGTGGCGGCGGCACGACACCGATACAAGGACAAGCTCAACAGCAAGAAAGGACAGAATCATTCAGAAAGTGGAAGGTAGAAATATCGCGCGAGAGTTGGACGCGTCACAGAGCATAAGAAGTAGCTGATAGTCTCGTTAGGAAGGACAAGAGGCCGAAGCGAGGGCTGGCCTGCAAACCAGCTGGTAGCGTTATTTCCGTTGTTAAAACAGTCGAAGTAAAGACAACACGGCAGCTTGACAGTTCACAAATCACGATAACTGAAGACTTGTGAGTGTTGTAAGTTCATAAAGAGAGCGTTTCCCGGAGCGGCTTGGTCTAATACCTCAACATCTTTCCTCTTTACGATGTATTCCAGATCGAACTTTTGGTCCTCGAGGTTACCGATGCGGTCGTGGTATTCTTTGAGTACTCTCCTAATGGAATCTATAATGCGATACACATTGTTCTGTAGTAACTTGTGACATTAGCTCGGTGGCCTAGTGTGTGGTGAATGTGATACATAGAACATTTAAACATTTGTGAGTTTACATCAACATGTATACAGGGAGATTTATATGAGACTATAGCTTCTAGTGGGCTAATAAGGGGTCTATTTGGTATTCAATCAAGTCGGGTAGTATGGAGAGAGGTGTACCTTCGTTGGCGTCCTCGATGTTCTTAGGCGAGCCACACCTCTCTTCGATGATGCGCCTCCTCTCCGCGGCTTTGCGTTCTTGTTCCTTCTTGAGTTCCTCAGCAGCCTTCTTACGGAGCAACAACTGGGGAAAGGGATAATCGAGTCAGACATAGTAATCGAAGCTTAACCTTGCACCTTTTAATAATTTGAACACCTTTAAACACTGATTGTTTTCATTTATCATTTAGATAAATAAATAAATAAATATTTTATTGCACGTCATATAAGATGTAAAATTACTACTAGAATATTTATACGCAAAAGCGAGTTTATCTCTAAAGATATTTTTTCCAGCAAACTTTGGTGATTTGATACCAATTATTTCATTCCATTACATTGCAGCATCTCAGGCAGCTGTTAACTCGTTAAAAACATTTTTAAAACTATATAATAAAACAACAACGTCTCAGCAGCGAGTCGACGAGCAACAAAAATGAGCTCTGATTGGACAAAGTTACAGCTAGCTAGAGATGCCCAAAGATCGGGACAAATGGAAATCTGTAGTGAGAGCCACCCCTGCGGAGGGGTGACATGATGAGATCTTGGGATAGAATAAAACCAGATATATCGTCTGAAACCCATACTCACCCTAAGCTTCTTCTTCCTCTCAGGTGTCATGAAACCCTTCTTCGCCTTCTTGGCCTTGGAGGCCTCCTCCATGCGCTTGCGCACTTCCGCGCGCTTGCGGTCGATCTCGGCCTGCTTGGCCTTCTTCGCCTGGAGAGAGTGTCAAAATGGGGTAATTTGTGTTACTACTACCCTAACTCTTTGATCACCTGTGCTGCTATTGTGTATTAATGCATCATGTATGCCAGGGTCGCAGAAAGTCGAGGACTCTTCCGGGAGAAAAGGCGTGACCTAAGCATATGTGTGTTTTACTACTACTATCACGAATATCAGTGTACTTCGTGTTTCTGCACCCCGTATGGAAAATGCCATTATGCATGTGACTACGGATTCTGTTATCGTATGTTGAATTGGTTACTCATGGGTTGCTGAACAATTCAACATAGCTATTCTACATCCTCTCTAGACTCCCGCAAGGCGAGAAAATGAGATAAGCGCGTGATAGGACTAAAAACCTATATTTGTGTCTCAAACTCAAGTTAGATATCTATCTTGTCAAGTTATGTGATGATGATGAGCCAACGTTTATTATTGTTATTATTCTAAGTTATGTTGATTTGTGTAAAAAAATATGTTGAAGTTATTTTAGATACATTCCATATCTATTTAATTGCACAATTGAAATCCTTTATCCTGCATATCATTCGCGAATAATCGAAACATGAATTTAGGGCAAGCCTAATGGATCCTCGAACACTGCGTGTATGTGAATGTGTGTATGAAGTTTGTGCGGTGTATGAGGGTGTGAGTAAGTGTGTATCCTCTTGTTACCTCCTCGAGACGCTTTTTCTGAAAAAGACAATAACACCGATTAGAATAATGTAAATCACATGGTGGGACACCATACATAAATACGTTCACGATACTTGGGGTAGAAGAAGGGTAGACGCTGTAAAAGGTAACGTGAAGTACAGTAAAGATAAATAATAACTTGGCCGGCCTACATACTGAATTAGCATCAGGTCCGTCTCAGTAAATTTTATTTCTTACTGTACATCTACGAGTAGATGGAGAACGGGGGTTGTTGAAATTATAAACTAAGTTATCAGATAATAGTTTTTAGATCAAAGTTAGCGTGACGTATTTATGAATGTATTGTGTCGCAACTATCAAAACATAAATTATCAGAATCTAATACTTTTCATTGAATTTAAGTTAATATACAGGACGGCAATTGAATAAATAAAATATCATTAGCAGTTACTAAACTACGTTTACGATTAAAAATATTCTAGACTACTAAACTTACATTAAATTATGTGCTTGATTATGTATAGTGCATATTTATATTATATGTGCTTGAATATGTATAGTGCATGTTTATGTGCGTATTTATATTATATGTGCTTGAATATATATAGTGCATGTTTAGATTAGATGTTGGTGGGCACCCCGCTACTCGATGGCAGGGTGACCTCAAGGATATTTTTTATTTAATTTAATTGTTTTAGTAGTAAGCTAGGTTAAATTGTATATACTGTTATGTAATTGGAAAAATTTATTTGATTAGATAACAATAAGCTATATTTATATTATTATTTTTCTCGAATAAAAAGTAATACCAACATTACCATTATTTTTTAAGTAATGTTATCCCCCATCAAACATGTCATATAAACTATGAATTTGTATAAAAAAATCGTAACATGTTAATCGTTCTAATTAAAATCTGCAATCAGGTTTATTATGATGTGCAACAGTTTGGTGGTATTCCTGAACGCTCATTACGCGAAATGGAATATCGCATTACGTCACATCGTTAATTTATCGTGTTACAGATAAAAGCGATGTGCTGGGTGTAGTTAGGTGCATTGGCTTCACTAACTAATATTGTGTGTAAACAATAAACATGTACAATAGACGGCACAGTTAGTAAACGAGGTGGACAGAACAACACAATATGCTCTTTCACATAAACCTCGCCGGCGGCGATAAGGAACGTATAACTTACAAATGCAACTTCAATAAAAACCTAGTAAAATAAACTGGCTGTAACAAAAAATATATGTGTCATGAAAACTTTTCCTTGTACAGTTATTTCAATCTTTTCATTGTCTTTTGACGGCTCCTTTGTCTTCGAAGACTAATTTCTTTTTGTTGAAATATCTTTCCTCTGAGTATTGGTGTGTTTGTGCGTGTTAGGTTTTAGTATCACAAAAATATGCACCTTAGTCTCGAGGAGATTTCCAATTCAATACTGTTGTCACGCGAACGAAAGATCAGCGTTGAAGCGAAGACGGAGTGATGAATCCGCGGCCCACGATGAAGTAGAATGAAACAGAAAGAAACAAGCAAACATTGTGTTAATTACACATTCGAAAGGTAGGCAGTATACGTAATCCAGTTGAGGAGATCTGCATAAGCTCACATTGAGTCGATACGAATACAGTTACATGAAGTTGTAACTGAACTGTAGTGTAGTTAATAAATCATAGACGATTATAATTAAAATAGGTATAGATAGAGCATGTGTAGACCTTTTATTTGATTTATTGAAAATAAATTTGTTTGCCCGTTTGTAAATACCTACATATACATATACACATATAGTTAGAAATTCCTATCGAATCTGCTTCAACTCCTGTAAGTACCCTGAAAAGTCTACATTAGTCGCGTTGTTCCAACATTAAGTACACTTTGATGTCTTTAGTAACATAAATTGTTGCTGGTATTCCGAAATAAGTACACTGTGAACATAAATTGTTGTTGGTTTTCCGAATTAGTCGTAGCTCTGTCTTTGTAGAGCGTTGCTTACCTTACATCATCATCCGCCATTGTGAGAGTTTGTTGTTATGAGTCCTGTAAACAAAGAGAGTGGGAGCTTTAAACGAATGCAAAAGCACTTAAATAATACAATTGGATTTTTGTATTGTGTATATCGTATATTAAATGTCTTTATTTTCTTTTATGTAATATGTATTGTAACTGGGGTTAAACGATTTATCTAACTATCTTATCTTGTACCTATCTCAAAGCGACAGTAGACACAAAACTAAATGACTAACTAAACGTCATTTAGAATCTGACAGTCCGTGGTTAAGTGCTTATCTGGAACCATCTGAATATCCTCTGAATACTTCCAAAAGTAATAATCATTAATCATATCATATTTATTGGTATAATAATTACTTTGTAAATAAGAGGACATTGACGGACGTTAACCTTACCCACAAATGTGCATATTTCTTACACCCTATCTAAATAAACAGGGTGGTACCGGCTACACTAAGAACAAATAAATTTAACAGTAATTGCTTATTACTTCCGCATCAATTAATTGCTATTTTTTGTTGTGGTAATGTATCTGTGTGCTGAAATAATTGCGTCTTTGGCTTCAATAAGGGAGAGGTGTTACTTGACACTTTTTTGGAACGAAGCCAGAATTTGTGTGAAAAATACTATGCGATTTTGTGAAAAGGTGTACGGTTTTTCTGCGCCTGTAACGATATCTGATATTCCGTAAATGTTACTGAACATCTGTTTTCGAATATGTAGTAGTACTCTTTCTCCTACTCGTAGACTCGATCGAAACTAAATAACCACATTGAATGCAATTCGATAGCTCCCAAAAGCGTATTAATTTATCAAAGTCTCTTTAGTGCACTAAATCCATAACACGGAATTATTGGACCAAATTGCACTATTGAGGCCGGGTTACGAGAATACCTAATACCCGGCCATGTGTCTGGTTAAGTTTAGAAACCGTGTCGATTATGTGTCATATAATCGTATGTACCTATTTAATTGTTACTGGTGTGTAATAGAGCTTTGCGGACGTGAAGAAAGTCCACAATTAGCTTCGGGTGAGATCGGAGGCGTTCGGGATCGCTCGGGCCGGCGCGCGCGCCTGAAATAGGTTCGTTCGCATTCCACGCGACTCCTAATTTGGTTTTAGTAACGGAGACTGGCGACTTCGGTTACACTACTGAAAAACGGACGGTACGCCGCACGCGCGAAACTTAAACGATTATGATAGCTAGAGTCCTTTTGCTGAACACGGTTTCTATGGAAATATCTATTATTTTTGTAAGATCTATATCAGAATTCTTTTTTTTAATTTATTTACTTATTTAAGTATTTAAATTAATGAAGTAGTAATTTTATTTAAATATGTGGGATACAATATAAGTATCTAGTTAAAAAAACAATGTTTTTAAAATTGAGGTTTGTGCTGTAACAAAATAATCAAGTTTTGTCGTTGTCTGTTTTTTGGTTTTTAGTATGTATTCTTAAAATGTGTTTTCATATGTGACTAAGAGTTATAGAAACTGACGTTAGTTAGGCGACTTTCAGTGTAATGCATGTAGACTTTGTGTTGAAAACTAGAACTTAGAGGTGATCTTTTGAATAATTAGGGGAACCGACGTCGGTCGTTGGAAACTAATAGCATCATTAGCTATACAAGCACTTTGTCGGCTGCTGTCACTGATGGATCTATAATGCTACTCCACGTCCCACAGTTGTAGAAACACCCTATGGTACCTACTCTACAGGTACATACGTCAACGTCACTGACACGGTACATTTGTTACAACAAAATCAGATTTTGTACGCGTCGTCACACACTCGACATCAGCAGAACATATTCCGAGATTTTCACTGCACTTTTTCGTTTTTTTTTGCACTTTATCCTGGAACACAGTGTAAGATTTTCCTGGACACTCACCTACGGCAAAGAAAAAGAAGATGGCCCTATCTGATGGATCAGCCAACACGAGCCACAGCTGCTGACTGGCGGCGGCGGCGGGCGAGGCGTGCGCAGTGTGTGGGCGCCCCCCGCACCCCGCGGCGCACGCGCACCCCCCCTGCCGCCCCCGCCTACCGCCGCC
>OY735253.1:3160238-3202089 GCA_963457715.1 Argyresthia albistria
CAAACTGCACCGAAGGACTTGCGCTACAGCAACGATAGCTACGGGGACAATTTCGGGCTACCAAATGCCGAAAGGAATTTTCTTATCGTTCATACACAATTACTTTTTTCATCATCATCATCATCCTCAGCCCACATCGACCCACTGCTGGGCCACTCATAGGCCTCTTTTCTAACATAAAAGTAATTAACTAGTGAAGAAAACGTACATACGTTACATAAGTATCCAATATCAGATCCATCATTACTTTTAAGCAAGGTGAATATTTCTGAAAATTTCGATGTTTCTCAGATACTTCACCAACTCATCAAAAACCAGTAACATTTATGCCATAACTAATTAGACAATAAGTAATGAGCCCTTAAAACTACTTGTATACCTACTACTTGTATACCTAAGCAAACATCGCGGCCTAGTTGAATAATCTTGATTACCGTCTATGTAGATACAGTTATTTTGATTAGAACGAGTTCACTGACATGGAAAACCTCATCATGTTCAGCTCATTCCTCTTGAATTACTTACTATTCTACGCTGATTCATGTTATTTGCATTTAAATTAGTGTTTCAGAAATATCGAAATACTAAATGAAAGGACATTAAAATTTCGATGCGTTAAAATAATTAAAATGAAGATTTCAATGATATTGGTGGAAAATAAACAATAACTAAAATCACTATATCAAGGCGTAATATATGTATAATTGTGATAGATTTTCTTCATAAAGAGTACCTACCTATCTAGTCTACCACACGCTTCGCTAAATTGTAGTCTTGCGATAAATACAAATATTCCACTACATACACTGCCATTTGCATTTCACGTAATATTTATTACCTGAACGAATTTCTGTTGCTTTGAGTAGAGAGATTAGATTTCGCAAGAAGGTTGCCTGAGAAAGTTTTACGCTCGTCTAGTTTAATCACTAGCATTTATTTGCACCCTTTATAGCGATAAGAAAGAGCAAATTTTTTAATCCTCAGATAAAGTTTCCTCTCTGTTTATCAGAGGTATTCGAAAATTTACAACAAGAAATGTAAAATAAGGTGATCTGTCTGTTTATCTGGGGGTTAATAACTCGCCTCTAAACGAATAGAGCTGTCGTCAAACGTCGAAAAAATCATGAACTTTATGCCTTTACTATTCGTTCTCATTTTATTTTAGTTAAATTGTTGAAATACAATAGAATGTTACTGAAGCTGAGTGAAACAAAGAAAAATACATGTTTAGTTCCAGAACTAGTTTATATAGAAATGATTCCTGGTTGCTTTGGTGAACAACTCCACTGCAGACTGTTCCGGGCCAGTAGTCAATGGAAACTCATTTCAGATCTGTATCTCGAGCATGAGTTCACCTCACGTTACAATGAGCACTATATATCATACACAGCGTATATTTACCTGTTGGAATACTATAACTAGGGCGGGATTATGAAATAAATTGACAGCTGGACCAAACTATAGAAGGGTTGCCCAAGTCATGCAATACGGAAACAATTGGAGACTACAAGAGATATTTTGTAGGTAAAGTAGTTGTAAGTTGAGTATTTCTAGTTTCTTGAGTGTGAAATAGGCATATTTGTTATACGGAAAAAGGATAATAATATTCAAATCATTCTTATTTAAAAAAAACTGATGGAACTATGCGAAGTACGAAGAAGGATTCAGATAAAGGTCCGGAGGGTTAACTTGTGCTCGAGTTACACAATGGAAGCCACAAGGAACTCGAGGTCGGTTACAGGTTTTTACGTTCTTGTGCTATTGGTGCCAACTCCAATCCACTTATTTCTGTGTCACTGAGAATATGGGTCAGACTATTGTAGATTACTCTACTATTTACGCAGAATACAGAATACTTTGACTTCCTACCGACATGTTTGAACCCCAAAATTGATAAAGTATTAAAGTCCAAAATTGATGGAAAACGATACCAATAGCGCCAATATTTCGGGCTCATACATGAAAATACAGACACTGAAATTCAATCCTCTCGACTACCTGTGGGGTTCGCAACCACTGATTGAAAACAGATAAATATCACCATTGCACTAAAGCTAATAATAGAGATAAATTTTACGTAGTGTTAAACAACTAATTTGGACAAAATCCAGCTTTCGCTCCTTTATTTTCAATCAGAGCGGCCTGAGACCGCGCGCGTAAACTAGAGATTTGTTAGCATGATCCGTGAATTAGGACGTGATGCGGACTCGCTGGAAAGCGAAACGAAGCGCGAAGGTTCATTCTGATAAATGAGTTTCGGAAACGTGTTACGGGACTGAAAGTGTATTTTCTATAGGTTTATTGGATGTGGACAGGCTTGAAGTGGGTTATTTGGTGGTCACATTGAAAGCAGAAATGTGGACTCTAGTAAAATACGATTAGGTACCTAATAAGAAATAATAAATGACAAAGACAGTAATTGTCAGTATTATCTACTTACATGAATGCAATTTCAAACTGTGCATATCTTTTTACGTACATGCATATGCTCAAACATTTTTCTTGAAAGAGAGGCAGGCGAGGACTTATGATGAGTTGATCAAAACTTTAATAATACAGATGATGATTAAACCAATCGAGATTTTGAAATATTTTTTGAATAGGTACCAAGCAATAAGTACATATAAATTAATCAATTATTTGTAATTATTTTTTTGTACTCACTATCATATTACATAATTATACAGATAACTTAACATGATACTAATATTCTCTTAGCTACGATACCTATTTTTTTCGTGAACTATACACTCCTTCGTCGTTGCTGATACGTTCTATTTATTAGTGCTTCCGCTTCAGGTAACAAACGAAACGAAACTCAATAAACGTTTCCGTGTTTCTCTCGACAGTACGACAGGCACCGCAATAAACTTACTCCAATGTCTTCGAGTACTGTAACCCAAAACATTCCTCAGAGTATCAAACCTTTAAACAATCCAACAGCCTATTTCCCGTTTCAAGTTTTAAGGGAAGGGTTTCAACAAAGTTGGTTTAATTTGATCGCAGTTCAAGATAGATTTTCTTTAAGGGCAGCAGCCTTTCATCGTTAAGGACCTCAATTAATAAACTTAAGTAGGTTGCTTATCATCGCAATGTTTTGTGTACCTATCTATCCTTGAGTACCTTGCACACTGATTCTGGTATGAAATCGTAACCAAGTATCATAATGAGTATTATGTTTTGATCCCCAGATCCGTGCAACCAATTAAAATACCTATTCTACAGAAATATTTTGTTCAGCTAAGCAATACATTCAGCGACTAACAAATGAATAAGCAAATAAAAAGTTTAAATTCTATTCCATGTCTACGGGTAAATAGTACACACTGATTTTACTATTCCTAGCGATCACTTCTAAATAACCTAGCTATTCTGATTTAGGTCGATATTAAATGAACATCGAGGGATCGGCCGATCGATGTATCGGTGACAGGTAACAAATATACCAATCCATTATTTATAGTTCGGTCAACCAAATGTTAACATTGTACCGTTTAATCGGATTCATATTCGATTCGGTGCTTATGAGGATTAAAACAGCATCAATATTTTTCAAGGAAAAGAAATAGACAAAGAAAACGTTAGCGAGTGGAAAATTATAACCTTCCAGGGTACGTTGGTATCATTCTACATTCGTAATTTCCAGATACCGTATGAGCTCAGTAGGATATTGTGAAAAATAGGCGGCAAACATATTTACCGGCTTTGCTCACTGGCTCAAGGTCTCCTAATCCTGCGGCCTCATATTTCTCTTACCTCAGCGAAGGCATGAAAATTCACGAACCTTCCGAAATTGTCTAGATTCCTTTTGGCTGCCTACCCGATGTAATTATGTATTCATGAAAGGAACGGAGGGTTTTAAGTTGGACCTAAAATATACGCTCATTTTAAATATTATCCCGGCCGTTCACGTCTGAAATAACATCACACGGTTCGGAATATTTTCTGTTGAGTTAAAAGAATTTCGTATATCGCCAACATAGAGATGCTCCCGAGATATAAAGGAGCTAATATTTTTCCGGGTCACGTTGACCCTAGGAGACACACTTAGGCGGAATATGAAAATACATTACGGCGAAAGACATTTCTTACCATAAAGGCATGAAAAATTGCAGGCTCGAGTTTTTCATATTTCTGTAATAGGCTTCCCGCTGATTTTTGTTACTACCCGAGTAATAACACAGCCATAAGACGGGGAAGTGAAAGAACCGTCACGAAAACTCCATTATTGATATAACAATGAAATTTGTAGGCAATCAAATTCCATTTTGTATAGGTAGGAACTCAAAAATAAGTTAATAAAGATTCTTCTGAAATTGAGTAAGACAAGATGGATGAATCATAAACAGGTGCAGATGACTGACTGATTCAGCATATTGGATATGAATAGAAAAATTTAATTTAGATTGCAATATTTTACGCATCACGTCCAAAGGGACCTATTATTTTACGATAAAATTTTATTTATAGATAAGTACTAAAGTGGAATTTGAAGATAATGATCACCACTTTAGATTATAATTAGTTGATTTGCTTATCCAATCAAGCAGCTTGGTTATTTCAGAAGCTTGACAAGCAATTTGATTGTTTAATAAATAATCTGTTTATCTGTACCGAAACAATTCTTTCATCAAACTAGATATTTCACGACTCTATTCACATACAGTGTGACCTCTATTCTCGTCACGAAACCTTCAAAACAGCCGCAATATTTCCAAGACAGAGCGAGGATAAAGGATAAAGAATGCTGTAAAGAATAGAGTAACTTGTAAAGTCATATTTCCATAACATTCTTATACCCATTTATTTGGTAGCATAATCTCAACTCGACATTCGTGTTTCATATTCAATTTCACAACAACTTCTCTCATTAAAAATTAAACGGCGCACACTTCACAGAATATGAGCGTCTTTTGACGTCTTTCGGAAATGAAATTCACACCAGGAGCGCGGGTATGATAAAGTGTTTCAAGTGATAAACATCTTGCTAACTAATTTTGTAACAATGGAGTAAGTTATAGGCGATGAATACCAGAACAGTAATTTAAATGCCATATCAAAGGAAACTCTCCGCTGATCTACATTTAATTTTAAGTTTAGACATGTACAAATTTATGGAATAACATATTATATAATAATAATATGTTATTTATTACATACACATTAACATAAACATTTGTAAATGTTTCTAAGGTCAATTTGAAATCGAACAAGTTCTGTCCAGTAGAATTAATTTAGGTAATAAAATAACTAAACAAGTCCTGACTTTGTGATTTCTGATTATGCCAAATCCTATGTATCGTAGATGCCTAATACACTTATGCATTATTATAATATAAGGCATCTTCGATAGACAGGATTTGGCTGGGTTCGATAGGTAGGGCTTATCGGCAGCTTGCAGCTGTCATTGTTGATTTCTTAGTTTAACACGGATCAGTTTAGATTAATTGTTGCTGTAACGTAAGATGAAAATGTTTACTAAATGATAAAAAAATAGTTGGGCCACTTTATTATCGAAAATTGCGACGTTTATTATGTACAGAATAACGAAACACTATGCGTGAGATGTCTGAAAATGGTCCGAACTTGTTTTAAGTATTTTATTCTTCAAGTCCCTCGAACGGGTATATTTATTATAAAACAAACCAATCATTTCACATACAACATTCATGATCTCTTACTTTGGTCTTATCGGAACCTCTAAAACAGTCCCTTAACATCCTAAAGGTGGATTTCACCAACAAAAAATTATACGAGAATAACTATCCCGGGGATAACTTGTATAAAAATGACAGTTCAAAATGAAGTGATCAGGATCTGGGTGTCACTAGTGTCTATGAAAAAGTGGAAGATACTCTCGAGTAAAAGTTACTCATTCGTTGGTAAGTTATGCAGCCCGGCTAGCCAATTCTACTTCTTAGTGTACTTGAATCATACACGCGTAAGTCGTTGATATGCCATCCCGCCATCTGTTCGGGGGGCGTCGCGCTATCGCTATAAATACCCTTCGGTATGCTGCTATTCCGCTTCGGGCACGCACAGTCGGGACGACTACCTGACTTGGCACACTGCCACCGCATGAGGCACCCTGCTCGTTTGACAACTCTCCAAGAGATTCTTGATACGGACGATAGATGGCGCTAGGTGTAGCATCAGCCCCGTTGTTCACATTTTTTCCAGTATTCGGTAGCATTGAGCGAATTTGCAGTAGGCCATTATGTAAGTAGTATACTCTTATAATAAAACTAGCTAATAAAAGTAAACCCAAAGATACGATAGAATTGAGCGTAGCAGAGCCCTAAATGTAGTGCTAGCCTAGCATAGCAGGCATGCTACGCGACGCGCTGTAGTCTTGCTACGGGGCGTAGCGCGTAGCACCTTAAATTTTATAGTTCAGTCGTTTTCGATGTCCAAAACTTATGGGGGACACGGATTAAGGGGACAACGGGACTACACGGTTCGGTCGCTACTTGAAACTTCATTTGAAACTTGTTTCATCTTTGTATCTTTATTTCCGAGATACCTATTAAGTATAGGTAAAGAATCGAGAATTTAAGAAGCACGTAGGACATAAGACATTTTTGAATTACTAACAGCCACCTGAAATGCATCCAAAACATGTCTTGGGAAAAATTGTCGAAATTAAATACTTCACCAAACACTGTTGGCATTAGCTCAGCAACCAGCAGCCATGTCCCTCCCCGGCCCTGGTGCAGGCGAGTGGGGGGGTGGGAAAAGCCGCGCGGGGCGGGGGTATTTCTCTGACGTCACGACATTGCGTGCTTGGTAGGTACAGTTCCTTATCCGGGTCACCTATTTTCAGATGCATTTAACATCCAATACTGATATAATACGTAGGTGTGCCACGCCTGCATTTCTTATAAGGGTATCTTCCTTCTTGCTGAGGTAGCAGTGTGAATACTTTAAGCTCAAGGGGTTAAAGCGTCGTTTCAATCTTGTAGGAGATGGATTTTGAAAATTAACACCAGAATTTTAAGGTGGACAGATATTCGGATTCTACTTTCGGATTTCAAAAGACTGTCATTTGGACTTTGTTGATGCGTAGGATTCGTCCTGTCAATTGTACTCAATTCAGTCAGTCAGAAGTACATAATGCTACCGAATAGAAATATTAACATTGTTTTATGGGTAATGGTGGAATTGGTAATATAAGAATTCCATAGCCTATTCCTGGCCACTAAAGAATATCTACAAAGAATGTTTTTCAGGGAATCCTAGTGTGGGGTCTAGGGATAATGTAAAATGTTGTAAATTTATGTAACAATAAACTATTTTTATTATTATTATTAACAAAGGCTGGTCATTTTTATCTTCCTATAAAACTCACTGGTATTTCCTCAAGACATATTCTCAGACGTCTTCCACAAAAAAAAAACAGTAATTTCTCGCCAATGACGTAATTTAGAGATAAGTATGACACTCAATAATTCTTGCCAGCTTATGCTCTACCGAGACCTCCCCCCGAGCCCCGCGCCCCACCGCCGTTTTCAGAATGAAACTGCCCCAATTTCAATGCTGCAACATAGCCTCTACTACTGACGTCATACCATATCCACCTACTACCCTAATGTCTCATCCTAGAAAACCAATCTATGGTATTCCGTTCCATGGGGCATTGCTAATATGTGTGTGAATTACATGCAGGCTGGGAGGCGGTTAAGTCGTTTAGTAGCTGAGAAGGTAAGGTACAGAGCCAAAAACTGGGTCATCCGGGGATGCAAGCGTCTATTCATGAGTCGAGTCACGCTTGACGCCCGGTCGTTCATACTGGCGAGTGATAAGGCCGAATTGCAGAGGCTGTCAAAAGTCTGGACTTTTGATAGCCTTTGAATACAATTTCAAGCAAACTTAAATACAACAGGCATAAACTCAAATTACCATATCGAAGCAAGAATGGCCAGTACAAACAATATAATATGAACTTCCAAAAGGTATTGTTTAATAATTGGACTATACGAGATTAATAATTGGACTTTTGTTAAGTGGGAACTCGGCTGAAGATAGCCATCCCTTGCTTAACTGCGTTAATTGGCGGCGGCGCGGCTTGTCCGTTTAGTTGTGCTGGATGGAACTCTAATTAGAGGCTTTTAAATGTCTGGTACAAGTAGGCCTTAGATTCTGATATTGTACGTGTCCGCGTGTCTGACGCATGACGCATGCACTGACACGGTTTCAGATAGGTGTGGTGAAGGGAGCGGATCACGGAACAAGTTGTTTCGAATGAAAGCACTCTGGTGACTTGGTTGCAGAGACTATATCCAATGGACTGCGCCTGCGGGGAAATGCGGCTCGCCAAACGTTTGTTGTATTCAACAAACGTTCACATACGCACGCAACCTATGTACGATGACGGGCCGCCAGACAGTTTCGCCTCGTCCCCCGCCGCGCCGCCCGTAAATTGGTGAGTTGTGTTTCAAAGGAAAATGTATCTATGCGCTCTCCACTGGATAAGTCTCCCTGCTTGGTTGGTACCTAGCTAGGTACTCATTTTCTTAGGGCTGGTATAGTTATAGTTATCGCGGGCTTGGTTTCCGCAACTCGACGACTGTAATTTGCGCCTATTTTGAGTGATGCGGGTTGGGGGCACTACTACTAAGTTTTTGCATGTAAACAAAATTAAATTATAGAAGTTGTCGGTCGTCGGTTTCACTAACTATGTGTTTCATGTATATTTGTATATATTGAATGTAATTAACCATTATTGTGTCGATTTTTCTAATATCAGATCTCAAAAAGTTAACCACCCATTCTTAAATCTTGTTACGCGTCTCACATGTCTCGTCATCACATGCCACTGGCATAAATTGCCTGGCATAAGACAGATTGCCATGAACTAAAATTTAAGTTGAAGTTGAAGTGAGCCATAGGGTTTTAGTGCTAATTAGACTGAGTCCACGGCTGTAACGATTCTGCCGAAATATAAATTTTGGTTAGAACGCATAATCTCTTCATCATAGAACTACTTGAAATACCCCTAATTTCTTTCATCTTATGTTTGCTTTGGAGCAAAATCGTTTACAAAGTATCTAGTGAAATATTGTCATTGTTGCCAATCGTAAGTATCATCTACGTCTCCTCTCGACATGATAGCTATCGTGAAAGATTGTAAGCGATCACAGAATTAAGCCCCCCACCCCTTAAAATGAAAACTAGTCGACCTTTCGGTCACACCCAGTTCCTTCAATCACCACAAGGACAGCAACAGCACAAACCCAAGGCAAACTCATCCGAAATGCCAAATGTTCAGCTATCGACGCCCCCCTCCCCTCCGTCACTTGTTGCACCCCGAGGCGGGGGAGGGGAACGTGACCGGGTCACGAGGGGGGGGCGGTGTCACTGACCGGGCGCGCCCCGGTGCATAGCATATACCCTGGAAGCTGGAACCTATTTTGAGAGATCTGGGTGGGATGCGTCAGTCTAAAGTTCGAAGTTCATGTGATAGAGGTTTGGTGTGATGAGGTTTTAAATACATAATTACCACTTGTTTATTTATTTTGACTTGTTGATGTTTCACAGCATTTATTGATACAATGAAAATAACAATAACTCATGGCCATGACAGCATGCCACGTAAAAAGAGTTGAGTTGAAGGCTTACCTTTAGCTATGCCACTCCTTATGGACGATCGTCTGATATTTATTGGCATACAAACTAGAGGGTGATTTTAGCAACCTTCATCCATTTGTGTCTATTATTTAAATCAACCTTTCCCAGTAGCCACTGCGATAAAATAACTTCGTACTTTAACTGAATGAAACCTCAAAGCTCCAGCAAAATACTAAGGTCCGATCAGCGCCCGACAGTTCTATTTGCAGAGTTGCATAATCTCCGGAGGCTGACATTTACCAGTACGTGACGTCAGAGAAGGCTCGGCGCGGGCGCGGCACCTGAGCTCCATTCATGCCCCGCACGCACACAGGGATGCGCCACACACACATTCGCCCGCCCCTGTGCCCCCTATTGTGATTTTCGTAATGACGTCACATCGCGCCGACCAATCGCGGCGCAGATCCATTCAAGCCTAACTCCTGAAGGGAAATTCGTTGAAGCCACGAGATGTGCCCCAGTCGCTGGGACCCCGTCGCGTGTGCGCCACCGCTATGATAGGCTTACTACGCCTCTCCGCGGACGAACTTTCGTAGATATAAATTAAAAAAAGTTACAGGAATGAAAGAACAATTAGTGATTTGTTCTTAGGAAGTTTTGGAATTGGCATGTTTTTTCAGTTTGTAACAACGGACTTTGCGGACTCTTTGTCGGTAAGTGATATTATTTATGCAGCATAATTGCATATGAACAAAATTTATGAACACTGACATAACAAAAGCTGGCCTATATTTGCGAAAGCACGCGCGAGTCGTAGCTGTTTGTAGCAATCTACGCTACGAAGCTACGCGGCTGCACCGCCCGCCCACGTACTGTCTGCCAGCACAGACTTCGCCCACGCCACGCTGGGCGGTTGAACCCTCCAGCCTGCGGACTGATAAAATGATTTCTTAGGTTTTTTCAAATAGGCATTTTGTAAAGAACAAAGATATAAAATTAGTATGATTCTGGTAGGTGGTACTACTCAATGCGATATGGCGGATTTCTTGAGTAGGGTTTTAGAGACGCAATCACTTCACAGATGATGACATGAATTTTAAAAGTAACGTATCGAATTTATTAAATTTTAATGTCGATTGGGTATTTTTACCTATTTCAAATGAAAATAAAGATATTTACTCTTTTATTTCGATATTAGACGACGACAGACACATAATTTATAGTTGTATAAATCTTTAAAGGTCCCCTTTTCCTATACAGGGTGGGCAAAGTACAACGTCTGTTTTATCCGTGATCCCGTATTTACTTATTCCTAAATGTCATAATAATACTTATTCCTAAATGCCAAAAAAGGGCTATACAAACATCTTGCATATCGATTTTATTTTAAGAAATAAAAAAGCGCCCGTTTATGTCTTTTCTTCGCGACGCATTCTTAATAAGGACGAATGAAACTTCTTATCAGATAAGTGCGACCTAAATTCTCGAAAGCAATATGTTAATAATCACATTATTGTTTTGGATTCAGCCAAGCCACCAGGCGAATTTCAATAATAAGTGGCTCAGCTAATTTCTGTCTAGTTTTGCATAAATTGAGCTTTTAAGCCTTAATCTTACTCGTGTCCTAGTAAGGCCTATGTACCGCGGTGGGGACATTGATGGGCTACATTTGATTTCACTTTTTTTTTGCTCCAAATTATCCATCAGCAACCTCAAACCTGCATCGAAAAGAAAAGTTTATTAGAATTAGAATAAACACACCGGGGGCAAGTAACATGATAATATGTTCGAAACCCTTTTCAATTATAGCTCAAAAAATAAAAGTTACTGTTGAGATCACAATTTAGGAAGTATTTTGAGACATCTTATTGGCCCTAAAGTATGATTTTAGCAACATTAACCTTCAACACGTACAATTTAATATTAATTAATAACATACATACTTACATACATACATATGCTCACGCCTTTTCCCGAAAGAGGGGTAGGTAGAGACTAAAGACCTCCACTTGCTGCGATCCTGGGATCTCTCGCTCCCTCAACATTTCTAATGGCCGATTTCACGAACAATCTCTATCTTTAGGGGACACTTTATTTCTTTTCCGGGGCCACCTACCGGTTGTTTCGCTTTGACCTAAGTTTAAGGGTCATCTAGGCTACTAGGGATCCCGCTAAATTTAAGAGGCCGGCCTCCGAAACAGTCGCTAGACAGATAAGAAAAAGAGCTAAGGGACCCCTAACTGTTAGTGAAACCGGGCATAAGTCTCTTCATACATGCTCGCCGGTTAAATATATAATTATTTGTTTAATTGTTTGCCATATCTAATACTAGTTGTGCAATATACACTCTCACTTGACCAGTATTTGAAATGTCAAAAAATCGCAATATTAATGCCGAAACTAAAGCTTATATTTTAAAAGAGATACGGGGGAGTTTCTTGCCCTTCTTTGCTCCATCCCTAAGCCCACAACTTCCGAACGGGCGGTAGTATACAAAAATATTAATATTATATTGACGTTGACTAAATAATATGTATGATTTTATGGTCAATAAAAATTTTGAACTTGAATTTGCTTAACTATACCTATACTTATATATCGATACTATCGATTTTATGCTCATTGTAAAGACGAATGACGTCTCCGCTTTCGCCTCTGTTCCACTAACTTTAGGCACATTAGCTGAACCTTTTCCGATCACTCATTAAATAGACCTTATGATAGAATAAACTACAGTCCTCAAGACGAGAACTGAAAAATGAGTTTGTGTGAGGCTTCCTGCATCCGTGTAAGACTTCGACGAAATATGAGACGAGTCTATGTAAGTTACGTCAGTGTAGTGTACTTTTGTCAAGCAGCCCATTCTCGGCCGGCCCTGTGCACGCACTGAATCGCAATTCTCAGGTCTTGCCATCTTGCCCGTAAAAAATATACTATCATCATAAAATTTTCAATGTTAAAGGTGCTCCTAAACGGGCCAGGTTTTGCTGCAATATGTGGCCGGCAACTATTGGTGTCCCTCGCTTACTCACATGTTAGAGAAAGATACCAATAGTTGCCGGCCACATATTGCAGTGATAATATGGCACGTTTAGAAGCCCCTTAACCCTATTGCTCTCAGAAGCACTAAATAGTGCTTGACTTTGACAGTGACTACCAAGACGTCAATTAATGTCTATTGCAAGGGGATGAGAACTTAATTTTCCCTAATTTTAATGTCATTTTTTTCCTTTTCGGCCAGGAGAATGACAATTTGTTTAAACTCGCGGGATATTTTTTTACAGAGTTCTTAAATAATAAAATCGATCGTCACAACATGCCTTCAATATTTTAATACCTAACACATTGAATACTCGACTGAAAAATATATTTATCCTGAAACTACATCGCGAGGAATAGAATTACATGCGAATCGTCGTCCTTACCCCAAGAACTGCAGGCATAATACACAAAGGCCACAGAGAAACAATATCCATAAAACTTAAAGAGCTCTCCGGGGTCGGGGCAGGGGGTGTCGGGGGCGGGGTTTGACGTCAGAGCATTCCTGTGACGTCACAAGTCTGTGCCACACCCGCGACTGACGTCATTGCCTGCAAAGCCTTGGTTCAGGTCATGGGTCATGTGCATTTCATGCGGTATCATAGCGGGTCTTTTGGGCACAAATTGGGAAAGAAAAGTTTAGAAATAAGTGTCTAATGTGTCCTGAAAATTTTCTAGGAACATAATGATTTCAGTAAATTTATAAATAGCCATAAGCAGTTTTACATAACATAGGTAATCGAATTATAAAGTGCTTACATGCAATTGGTTAGTTGGGAAACGATCACAAAGACCACCGAAAAAACATTGAACTACTATTACTAGCGACGAAAGCTCGCAATCTAACTTGGATATAATATCTCAACAACCTAATAGCACGAACGACTAGCCTAAATAAAACTATAAGAAACGCCAACCCACTTACACAAAACACCTCAAATACCAAAATTTTATCCACCGCTGCATCAAAGTAAGCATGAAGCGAATAGGACCTGTAAAATTCAATGAACGAACGCCCGTGACGTCATGGGGCTGCAGGCTCCTCGTTCCATCTCTTTCCCGCTCATACGTCGGGTGGGGCGGGAGAGGGACGGCGAGTACAACTAGTGACCTAGTTTTTCGACCTCGCTCGGGTGGGATCGGCTTCTATTTTTAAACTGAAGGTCGCGCGGCGAGCTATTTATACAGCTGGGTGCTGGCTGGTCGGGTCGGTCGGGGGCGCGCGCGGCAAACCCGACTTCGTTAGGAGTTTCGTGTAGTGAGTCAATGCCACCTGCCTACTTTTTCACTGAATAAAATTCATCTCAATCCAATCTATCCAATCCCTAATTTGCAAAATCGACCTACACTACCATGGCTGCTGAGAGAATGCAGAAGTGAAAAGTAGCGCGGGACAGACAGGGACATATACATGTGTCAGGATCGCATTCTCTCAGCGGCCAGAATATAGTTTATTTAGGTACAGGTTAGGTTGTACCTACGTAAAATGTTTTGAAAAAAGTTAGTTTCGGTACGAAAGTTCTATTTTTGACGTTTATAAATGGGATATATAAAACAGGTGCATTGCTGTAGATATGACTTTTCAGTAGATACGTATAGTATTCCCCTTTTGTTTTCGGTTAAATGCGCTATTCTATGTATATGGGTATTATTTAAACGAGTGACTGTAAATTAAAGTTTTAAGTGACAAAAATAATTAATTTAGGTTATTGTATTTTATCTTAATTAAATGAAGTGTTTCGAATTATAGGAAGGAATTTAGAAAGAGCGCGGTCGCAGGTGCTGAAGCTGATTTTTTCTATGCTATAAAAAGTGGCCAAGCGTCTTTGCGGTTTTTAATAAATGTTTTATATCGTAAAATCTGCTTATTTTATTTTGTTCAAACCATTTTTCGTTGAAAATGTGTTAATATTGAAGTTGCCCTCTTTGTATTTCTAGTCGCTAACCTATAGTATTTTGGTCGCACGGCTAGAATTTTAAATGCCCAATTTTTGTGAGCTCGTTTTGGATTTTATTATTAATTAATATTCGTCGTTAGTTTAGTTAATGTTTTGCTTACTCGAATTCCACCAAGTTATTAAAATAATATCTCATCATCAGTCGCTAAGTTTTTTTTATTCGCTCGTTTTATAATATCCCTTCTACCTTTGCATTGCTTTATAAGCAGGAGCTTCTTATGAGCTAATTTATAGTATACAAAAATATTAATATTATATTGACGTTGACTAAGCAATCTTTATGATTTTATGGTCAATATGTATATTTTGACTTTGACTTTTATCGTTCTGTTGTTGTCGGCTAGCCTGTTGTCACGCAAAATGGAGTACCTAAGAAATACTATCTAAACGTGGTCGCAATTCCTCCTGCCTGCCGTATCCTGCCTTATCCTTACAAGCGTAAGTAGCGCTTTTATGACAGATAACTAAGTATGTCAAAAACACAAAGGTTGTGTAGAATAGTTGCAGTATCGACTGATAACAAAATAAGCAAAATAAGTAATTATTATCATGGCTTTTTCATAGACTATTACCCGTATCTGGCTCCACATTTATAAATAGATGCTACCGGATAATTATGGAGACGTGGATTGATTGTCTAAGTGGAGAAGCTCAGTGAAGAGGTGACCGTTTCCACGATTTTATGACAGAAGCGCCTGTAGCCTACCAAAATAAAATAATCCAAATCTCTTTATTAGGTACTCTAGATATTCACTTCAATATATTCAATATACATATAGTTGCACAAAAAATAATACATTTTACAATGGAATGTGGAGAATACACTTACTTACATAGTAAGCGTATTTTTTGGCAGTTTCAGCTGTATTCAGACATCCTAAGCACTGCAAACTATATATGATGCGTGTGATGCTATGAAAAACTGCGTCAGCTATTAGTGCTCAGCTAAGCTGAGTTAGCTTAGGTTTCGGTCTGCAACTCGATTAACCGTTCGGGCGGGTTCAGAGTGTATAATGTCATCGGTAAAAAAAAACTTCACATTTAATTTCACGTAGAAACCTACTACCGAACCGATTTCTGATTTCCAAAAAATGGGACCAAACTATTGCGTCACCCTTTCTGACAAAGACAGAGGCAAATCGGTTCATAAATAATACGAGTTTCGAGGTAATGTCGGTAACACACATAAAATAATTCACCAAGTTAAAAACTTAAAAAAAACCGACTTCATGACCTATCACTTAGTCCTCCCCGCTCGGTACACAAATGTCGTCTATAGACCTGAAAACCAGCCTACGAAATCTGTCTCCTGACAGTGAAGTCCATACGTATTACATAATATAAACGAATACACGATCCTAACAGCCAGAATTTATCTCGCGGCAATGACTATAAACACCAAAAAGACTGGATGTATAATGTCATCCAGGTAAAAACTAATTAAACTTCACAGTTTTTTCGTCTAGAAACCTAACTACTGAACCGATTCCTGATTTTCAAAAAATGGGACCATACTATTGAGCTTCCCTTTCGAACAAAGTTTTTTTTTTAATCGGTTCATAAATAGTAGCTACCAGTTTCGATGTAACAAACATTAAAAAAAAACATACAACGGAAATAAAATAAAAACATACAACCGAGTTGATAACCCCCTCCTTTCTTGAAGTCGGTTAAAAATTGGCATAAATGTGCCTCTGCCAAAAGGGTTAATGGCTATAATGGTTTTGACTTAGCTTTGTATTAAATTAGATTCCAATATTAAGTTCAATGCACACTTGCCTCGTTTTTCCCGCGGCAGGTAGCTCTGCGTCCGCTGGTGTCATGTTACCGGACATCGCAGCCCGGGGGCTTCGCCGCGGGCTCGGGTGTCGGAGTAATCCAGCTGGTGGCGTGCCGTATGCCCCGTATCACGTAACTGTGTGCCGGTGTGCCTATAGACTATTGTGCTGGGGAGTTGTTGGAATTATAGGGAGCTATAGGAATGTCAAGTTAGGTATAGCTGTGCCAAGCAGTTGTACGGTGTTTTACACCTAGGTAGAGCTTGTTCAAAGTATTAAATAAAGAAGTAACGTGTAAACGAGCGAAAAACTGCGAAAAACCGCCTTAGCGGCACAGTTAAATGAGAGGTTTTTTTTTAACTCTTTTCAGGAGACCTACCGATATAATCTGTTAGTAACTCCCTAAGCCTGGGTCTCTCAAGAGACGGATAAACAGTCAGATATCTTTTTTGACACTTTTTGTAGGTGTGAAATGACAGAAGCCCCAGATAAACAGACAGATAAACGCTCTCTGAAGAATGAGAGAACGGCACTAAGAGCGAATTTTACCAACGAAGAGTAACTTTTTACTCGAGAGTATCTTCTACTTTTTCATAGAATTGCCTCATTTTGAACTGCCATTGTCATACAAATTATCCCCGGGATAGTTATTTTCGCATAACTTTTTGTTGGTGAATCCCAGCCTAAAGTCTAATGTGTTTATGTGCGTGATATAAAACTGAGAGTAAAGTTTACGGTGCTATTAAAATTCCTGAGTTGATCTTACATTGGGTTAACGGGTAACCTGCGAGAACCTGAGATTTCATAGATAAAGTGGAAATATACACTTTATCTATGAAACAGATATATATACCCAAGAGAAATATCTCTTGAATTAACTTGTTCAGCCTTCTCTTCATCAGACGCTTCAAAATTGCATATTTCACAAAGTACCTCAACACGTAACCTCTTTACGCTCGAATGAAATTTATTGCGGCCAGGGCGAAGCCTGGCATGCAGCTAATGGTTTTATTATATTTAAAACTCTTTGGGTCCGCGAATGGGAGGGTCAAAGCGGTAACTAACCGAGACAAAGCTAATTATGATAGTGTAGAAGAAGGTTGCTGCCCGGAAGCGAGCTTCATTGGCCGCTGTAAATCAATATCCGGTAGGTGCGCCTGCCACCAGCCTCGGAGGCAATATCCTAAGCGATAAGCGCTTGCAGCCAAATGATAAGCGCTTGCAGCCAAATATAATCAAAATATATGTATAATAAATACTACGTATTTGCAGCTTCACATTAGGATCAAATGATCAAAGGAATCAAATCATTTTGTTCAATCAACTCCCAGATTGAGAATTCCGATACATCATTTCCGGTTTTTTTTTTGTTTGTTTGTCGCCATAAATAGCGAATATTTATATTCATAAAATGACTGAGCTAGAAACTTACGTCATATTTTTACTCCTTGCTTTGCATACCTATTTTACCTTAATCTTAAGACAACCGATCTGAGACCAAAAAATGTATCTATGGGACTTTCTTTGCCCTTCTTCTACCACAGTTGTCTAACGTAGAGGCGAGGCAAAAAATACGTATATTATGTAAGAAATGAGAATAAAAGAAATTCAGTTTGTTGAGTTTGCCTATAGATCCCTATGAGATCCTGCAGCCCTGGCTACCTTGGGCTCGAGTATCGGTAAAATTAGCAAATCGATTCGTAGTGGTTGAAATAATTAATAGAAAATTAGCCTTTTGTAATTACGTATTTCTGTACGTTATGCAACGGTATGACATCGGCCTTAAATAAATCTGTGGCGCGATGTGGCCGGCGCATAATCTTGTCAGCGGAGGCGCCGATCGCGTAGGGCTTCCGACCTGGACGAGGCTGCTTTGTTGGTTAGGTGACTACTTGCACAGCTAAATTGCCAGTTTTCTACATTTTCGACTTACTAGTAGTCGACTCGCACGAATGCTATCAAAATAAAGTGCCATCAGTGCCAGTTTTTAGACGTGCCAGAGCCACCTAACTTGTCGGAAGAAGGTTGGGTGAAGTTGGATGTGTGAAGTTTGTTAATTGGAATGTATATAGGTCGGACGGAACCCGAACGTACTACATGAGCTACGAATCTCAGACTTGACACAAAAAAAAACTCGTGCAGCGCAGCTCGCTTTATTAATCTGTGAGCGCAGTACATGTAGACGAAACGAAATGAAACTCCTGATAATAAAACGCTCGATAGCTTTATCGGGTTTCTATATAGACATCACCTCTCACTATATAGACATCACCTCTCACTATACTATAGACATCACCTCTCACTATATAGACATCACCTCTCACTATATAGACATCACCTCTCACTATATAGACATCACCTCTCACTATATAGACATCACCTCTCACTATATAGACATCACCTCTCACTATATAGACATCACCTCTCACTATATAGACATCACCTCTCACTATATAGACATCACCTCTCACTATATAGACATCACCTCTCACTATATAGACATCACCTCTCACTATATAGACATCACCTCTCACTATATAGACATCACCTCTCACTATATAGACATCACCTCTCACTATATAGACATCACCTCTCACTATATAGACATCACCTCTCACTATATAGACATCACCTCTCACTATGAAACCGACTCGAACGAAGCAATTTGTTGGTACCCTATTCGGTCAGATGTTTCTTTAGGCACATGATTGTTATCGATGAGCGTACCTCTAGTCTAGAATCTAGTCTAGACCAAGGCACTCAACCCTATGCCCGCAGGCCACACTATGGCGCACAATGTGGTGTGTTGTGATTAGTAACAACATCAATCACAATACAATTAAACCTATTAAAATATCTTTCATTTGACATAATTATAGACAAAGGTGTCACAATCTCCTTTAGGGATTTAGAAAATCCCTATCGTTTTTCGATCTGTCTTACAGATAATCGTCTCTCGAATTACCTGCCGCCAAATGAACTAATAACGATGAGTGAGTATACGGGGTGTCTCATTTAAATCGGTCGGTATGGGAAAGTCTGAAACTTTAAGACATACGAAGATATGTTCTTATGAACCATGTCATCGATTTTAATAAGAAGAAAAACTGCATTCATACATTAAAAAAAAATACTGTTCTCAGCTCGGGAATCGAACCCGATTGTTTTGAAAAAAATAAACTTACATTATTTATATTTAGAATTTAGATATCGATTGTGTAGGTCGCAGTAAATGGCTCTATGAAACATGATGTCCAAATTGAATAAAATGAATTTTAGAAGGTGTTAGAAGTGACCACCGACCGTTACAATATTCAACAAGTTCAGGCATGTAAAATGGTCTCTATGGTTGTTTGTACCTAAAATAAATTAAAGTATGTGAAAACAATGCATTTTATTCATTTTAGACATCATGTTTCATAGAGCCATTTACTGCGACCTACACAATCGATATCTAAATAGAAATAATGTAAGTTTATTTTTTCAAAACAACCGGGTTCGATTCCTGAGCTGAGTAAAGGTTTGTTTTAAGTATGAAAGCAGCTTTTCTTCTTATTAAAATCGATGGCATTGTTCCTAAGAACAGATCTTCGTATGTCTTATAGTTTCAGACTTTCCCATACCGACCGATTTAAATGAGACACCCCGTAGAATGCGAAGGTAAAGCAGTACTTACGGACAATGAAGCCTATGCAGTGTAGTCGTTATGCAAACGCTACGTTTGGTCCAAGCGATAAGACAAGCGAAGTGACTCTTTAAAGTTAGTGGTAGGAGATAGTCAACACTGGATGAATTATGAAAGCTATTACAACAAGTCAACAATACGCGTATTGAAAAACTCGTAAGTGTGTTACGGGATGATAGAGACCCAATTGGCACCTAATTAAATTAAGGGGAATAATTAATTGCCCGTCAAATGAATATTACGATCGGGGAACATATCTAACATATCTTCATATTTGGCTATTTTACAAGGCTGGTATAGTCATAGAGAATTTTCAAACATTTTGATGTTACATCCACATCCATAGGTGTAGATATCGTATATCGAATGCGCGAGAATCATGCCAATGGTCATTATATTTGTTAGACTATACCCAATCGAAATAATCTATTGCCTAGGTCTTACAAGTATCACACAATAATGCTACAAATGACTAGATAACTTAATTTCGTATTTAATTTCTTTTGTTTTTATCTCACTAACAATATTATCCACTTACCCATTTCCGCCTAACGCTTGGATGCCATTAATCGGCCCGCATGGAATTAAGGGTGCCACAGGGCAGCAGAGACTCATAGGGCTTCCATACCAGGCAGCCATCGTCATTCGCAACTCAGACCACCTTGCTAGCAGGCCGTCGAAACAGCCCTTTAGTTTTTATACTTACTAGTTTAATTTTGTGGTGAAAGTACCAGATGATTTTGTTTGTTTGTGATTTTGGGTTTGTTTGTTTGGGTGAGTATATGGTTGAGTTTATGTTTTATATTACATTTCTTTAGTTTTATAAGGTTATTCTTGTATTTTTTTGATTTAAGTATTATAAATTATACATAATTATGTAATGTGTACTTACTCTACCGATTTATTTAATGTTTGTTCATAGCTCCAATAATCGAAATATTTTTTTCCCAAATATTGTGTTCCATATATATAAAAGAACGGTCTGGTATTACATTCGTTTATGTTATTTCAACATTTATTAGTGGGCTATTCTTGAGGTGTCAAAACCACTAAACTAGAGGAACTAAAGGCAGTAAACTGACAACCTTCTATCCGACAGCTCTTGTGCGGTGGCCACAGATTCCATTTTCAAACACATAATTTTAATTAGTTTAGTTAGTATAGTTCGTGTCGCCTTCGGAATCGCAGTATCTTTGTAGTACCTAATTCAGTAACTATATTGTAGGAAAGATTTTACTGACAGACATAACATAACACTTGTTTTCCCTTTTCTGCACCAAAACGTCTTTTAATTTATTGCTTTATCATTGAGTTGCACGAAACGATTTTAAAATGCATTACTTGGATTCTGTATAGCATTGAAAACAAATTACGTTTTCTGTGTGCTTACGGATATTTACATTTAAAGCTCCATTAAACATTCATCCAGACCACTTAAACACTATTACTACGCTGGTAACAAATATATATATATATATAAAATATCCTAAAGCTTACGTGATAGCATAAAATTACAGTAATTAATAGGTATTCTCTCATAAGGACATAGGCCGAACAAACTTACAATGGAGAACAATAGAGGTCGTCGGAGCGAGGGCCAGTAAAGTGGGTTCCGTCGTGTCATGCATCTACCTACATTTACCCGTAAGGCTTCCTGTGATAAACCGTTCGGTGACATCCGATACTTACGGTTTTTACACCCTACTGCCTACAGCCCTCCGTAGTTCGCAGGGATATTTCGAATTACTTCTGTATCGCTAGTCAACGTATGTCAACTTTTATAAAAGATACTTCCGTAGAATGAGATAGCAATTATGTTATTTGAGCCCCCAAAACTCTCAAAATTGTGTCATGATGGCGTCATCGGATCAGATTAATTGTCATGGTAATGTTAATTATTTATGACTTATGAATATTAATGTTGAATAGAAAAATGTAAAGAGCAACAAAACACACAGGTCGCGTCACCCATGTTTCAGCTAAATGTTTATTTTACTAAGTAAGGGTTAAGTCTTAACAGTTAGGAACATCGAATCACACAGCACAAGTTTATGCGAGCGTGAAAGTAAATTTTATATCTACTAGTAGCGCAGTCACTTGAGCTGTTTGAGCGCAACAAAAATATAATAATGTAAATTAGAACGATACAAAAACTTGCGCTGTCTCTTAATTTATTTCTCTTTTGTTTATTTCTGTCGCCCGAAACCACACGCCCATCAAACACACCGAAGATCTTTCTCGTGCCCGAAAAGAAGTCAGATATGTCAGAAAGATGAAGTGACTGAAGACGAAATGAAGCCCAAAGCAGCTGCTGGCCACTGCACAAGATTAGTTACTGCTATACTCTTGTGCGTGTGACAGCGGCTATTGCGGGCGGTTCATGATCTGCGGGCGGCGCGCGCGCAGCGAAACTACAATACTAATACTACTGGCGCCAATATCGATGTCAAATGTCTGTAACGATCACGCCACCCGCGTGTGATCAGCACGATCACACGGACTGCACGTGACCGTCACAAACATGCAGCGCGGCGCACCCGACCGAGCCGGCCCGCGCACGCTCATTGAATGATGACGTCACCGCCCCGCCACGGGTTTAAGTAGACCGCGCCGCACAGCCGTCGGTGCGATATCGAAACCACACCCACCACGGACGTAGCCACGCCCATGGTGGGAGAGTGCCGTGTGCAACGCCGCGACTATAAAAGCCATAGCAAGACAGTGCGAGCCAACAGTTGGCCGACGCTCCGGCCTCAGTCAACTGCCCTCTCCTCTCTCGGTGCGATCTCAAGGTTACCCCCTGGTCGCCTGGGAAGTAGAGGGTCTAGGATCCTTTCCCTTTCCGTCCCATCCCGTCGCTTCCTCTCTAGGCTGATCTCAAGGTTACCCCCTGGTCGCCTGTTGAGGAAAAGTAGTTAGCATCCGTCCTTTTCTTTCCCGTCGCTTCCAGAGAAGCATTAGCTAGCATCCGCTCCCTCGACCCCTACCGTTCCCTACCACGTACTTCGAGTCACGGGTAGTGAAAGGGCCCGCGCGCCCATCATCTAGTCAAGATAGTCAAGGGGTGGTTAAAGAGGGAAATCCGCGTAGCATGTCAGTTAAACCGTCCGTTGTATCCCGTGGGGTATAAGATAGTATTGTTAACGGGGAGGGATCCTTGCCGTTGTAAATAGCTTACTGTAAATATAATTATGTACGCCGTATATGTGTTGTAGTTGTAAGTCGAATCAATGGTCATGTAAATAAAACCCAGCGGCACCTCTTTAGGATTACCGTACTTTAATTTGTGTTTCCCTGAATGCTTCCCGCCTTAGGATAGCTAGACAGATCCCATCATTGAGGTTATTTAGGCTCATCGTAGGAATACGACAGCCCTACGTGGACGAGGCAACCAGGCTGAGCTAGCCCGAAGGATGCTCTCGTCACACTGACGCCCAACGTTAAACCAGGGACGTCTAGGGATAAGCAATAGGTATGCTCTCGTCACACTGGCGCCCAACTAAAAAACTCACATCTCAAAGGGACATTCAGGGATAGACCGCGAAAAACCCGTAAAAATATATAAACCGTGAAAAATAACAAACATAAGAAGAAAAACTATCTCCGCGAAAATCCCGGTAAACCGTGTAAAATATAATTAGCTAGGATTTAGCCAATAAAGTATCCCGCGAAAATCAACAAAACAAAACAAAACAATAGGAGTGAAAGTGAAAAATCAAACAAAAATCCATAAAAACTACAAGGATAAATAACCACGGAAAAGTGAAAGTGACTATAAGAACTAAAACAATATGAAGTGAAAATAAACAAAAGTGAAAGTGCAAATAATTAAAACAAACAATATAAATAACCAAAAAGTGAGAATAACTATAAGAACTAAAACAATAAGAAGTGAAACGGACAAAAGTGAAAGTTAAACCATAAATTAAATTAATGAGTAAATTTTAAAAACCGGAATAAAGGACCATATTTTGTAAAAGCCGTAAATAATAAGATCAGTAGTGGAAGAAAAAAACAACCGCAGATATAATTAAGAAAAAGGAGAATTAAATCAAACCAAATGACCTCTTGGATATACAACAAAAATAAGGCGGAGCTCATAGAAGAACTGAAGAACCGGGGCCAACCAACCGAAGAACTCAACGTGGAACAGCTAAGGAGGAACCTGACACAAATAATTAAACAAGGAACCAGCGAAGCGACCACCAGTAAGGGGACAGAGAAAGACGAGGCTGAAGAAAAGTTCGACGACGCCGACGACGAAACTTCACAGATAACAGCTAAAGAAACAAACATGGGGAACGAAGGAGAAAAGAAAGACGTTTTCAAAAGAATTGCTTCATGGAACATCAGCTTTGACACGTTTAACGATCCAGTTGAATTCCTCGAGCGAACAGAAGAACTCCTCCAAGCGGGCGAAATCGAACCGGGACAACTCTTGAAAGCACTACCACGACTTCTCAAGGGTCAAGCGCTACGGTGGTGCCGGAACAACAGCGGAAATTGGAGCAACTGGGAAAACTTTACAGAAGACTTCAAATTATACTTCTTCCCGAGAAAATACGATACAACCCTTCTGGATAAAATTATAGCACTAAAACAAGGATACAAGCAACCTTTCGTAGACTACATAACAGAACTACAAACCCTAACAAGGAGGTACGGAAAGCTAACAGCCGACGACGTACTAGACAGAATATATGAAAACATGCACGTTAGCTACAAACTGTATATAAAAAGACAGGAAATAAAGAACCTAAATGATCTAATACTAAAAACAACGGAATACGAAACGCTGGTAAAGGAACACGACCAAAATATAACCAATTTCAAGGGAGAAAGGGCAAACACAGGGTACCAGAACAGAGATAACAACCATGAAGCCACATACAATGAAGTCAACGGAGAAAGAAGACAAGCTGTCTCGACATACAGAATAGGGTACCAGCAAAGCAGTAGAGCAGTAAGGGAAACACCAGGCCCAAGTAACAGAAACACAACACAACTTCAAGAAGGAAGACAAGACCAGAAATTTATAAGAAACTTCAATCCAGAAACATGTTGTTGGAATTGTGGAAAAAACGGCCATAATAAGACAGAATGCCGGAGCACTAAAACGATATTCTGCAGCGGTTGTGGAAAGATCGGAGTAATGAGCACAAAATGTTGTAAAACACAATATGCCAAGGCAGCGGAGAAAGCATTTACAATGGGAAAAAGAGGAAGGAAAAAAGATAATAGAATATTCACAACAGTAAAAATAGAAGGAAATTTTTACAAAGCACTAGTGGACACCGGTTCAACAAATTCATACGTGAACGACGACATTGTACGACAGTGCAAAGGGGACATGGCTAAGAAAATGGAAATACAGACACGGGTACAAATGGCAGATGGATCAGGAGTACGAGTCACACAGGCGATAGAATTGGAAATTGAAATAGATGGAAAAACATTAAAACACCAAATGAATATAATGAAGACCGCACCACACATCATATTAGGAATGGACATACTGCAACGTATAGGATTAACCATTCAATGGGAAAAAACGGAGAAGCAATACCATGTGATACCAGCCGGAAACACAAAGGCAGAAATAAGGGAGGAGATCACGGAAATAGAGACGAAGAGAAAACCGGAAAATAGTATGGAGCAGGAACCAGAAAAGAAAAGAAACCACGATACAAAAACCGAAAACACAGCAAGAATATTCCAAGATGCAACAGTAACACCAGAAAAACAGAAAAATCCGTCAGGAAGATTGGCAAGATGGGCATTAGAATTACAACGGTACGACAAACCAGGAAAACAAAATACGGTTGCAGACGAACTATCGAGAAATCCTGGTTGCGCAATGACAACAGAATCAAACGAACCAGAAAAAGATTGGTACGAAGAAAAAATTAAAAAAGTCGAAACGACACCGGAAAAGTATCAGGAATATTGCATAAAAGAAGAAAAATTATACAAGAAGATAATTAAAAATGCATATGGGAAAAAGGTAGAACCGTACTCAGATTGGAAATTATGCGTACCGGAGAAGGAACGCGAAGAATTAATGAAAGGAAATCACGATAGTCCTGAAGCCGGTCACTTAGGAACGACAAAAACGCTTAACCGCATAGCGCAACGGTATTATTGGCCAGGAATGCACAGATGGGTAGCGAACTATATAAAGAAATGCCACTTATGCCAAACACATAAACCATCGCAGGATAAAACAGCAAGAGTCAGGCACATAAAGAATGCAGAAGAACCGGGGGAAATAGTATGCACAGAACTAATAGGACCGTTACCAAAACTCAAAGAAACCAGGAGGATCGAAGAAATTTACAACAGGGTTCGCGTAAACCAGGAAAGAGCATCACAACAGCAGAAAACACACTATGATAAAAACAGACGATATTGGAAACCAGAAATAAGTAGTTTGGTTCTGAAAAGGAATTTTTATCAATCTGACGCGAACAAACATTTCTGTGCGAAACTCGCCCCAAAATACAGTGGACCGTACACAGTGATAGAGGAGAAATCACCAGTAATATTTCTACTACAAAACCAAGACAGCAAGAAAATATCTACAGCACATGTGAAAGACCTGAAACAATTTAACAGTTAGCACAAATCTGAAGAAACCGAACCAATTTATTTACCAGTATAAAACCGATCCAGACACCGAAGGAGAAGCACAAAAAGCATTAAATAAGAATGAAAAAATATTAGAAGGTGGAAGACAGTTATAAGTTTGCCGGAGAAGTACAAAATAGAAGAACTAAATAGTTATAAAAGATGAGAATAACACAGAATAGTTTATTTTGATAATATTGTATTAATTTAAGTTAGTTAAGGTTATATTTACATATATAAAAAAAAGAGAGGAAAAAAAAGGCATACCAAAAAAAAAAAAAAAAGATGAACAAAAAAAAAATGATGAGAGAAAGAAAAAACATTTAAAAAAAATATAAAAAAAGAAAGAAAAAAGGAAAGAAGACAAAAGATGAAAAAGAAAAAAAAGAGATTGGTAATAAATAAGTAAGACAGTATTAGAAAACAGATAGAACATACAGAATGCTATTTTTTAGTGACCATGCAACCAATTATTAAGTCTTTTGTCCATTTTATAAACCAATGGAAATAAAATCCTGTCCAGTCATTTTGTATTATAGTCGTAATAAGAACAACTTTAGTTTGTATCCCAATGGAAAAAAAAATGTCTTTGTTTCAATTCATGTTTCAGTCCGAGTATTTTGGTCCAGTACTACAGTTATGTAAATAGATAGTTATAGGAAATAAAGTATACTAGTAGTATCAAAGGAAATCAGACACCATGTTTTTTAAAGTTGATTACAGTTCATATCAGAGGCACTAATACGGTGATTTTTCAGGTTGAAAAATCAAATCGAGGAGGAGGAGAATGTAACGATCACGCCACCCGCGTGTGATCAGCACGATCACACGGACTGCACGTGACCGTCACAAACATGCAGCGCGGCGCACCCGACCGAGCCGGCCCGCGCACGCTCATTGAATGATGACGTCACCGCCCCGCCACGGGTTTAAGTAGACCGCGCCGCACAGCCGTCGGTGCGATATCGAAACCACACCCACCACGGACGTAGCCACGCCCATGGTGGGAGAGTGCCGTGTGCAACGCCGCGACTATAAAAGCCATAGCAAGACAGTGCGAGCCAACAGTTGGCCGACGCTCCGGCCTCAGTCAACTGCCCTCTCCTCTCTCGGTGCGATCTCAAGGTTACCCCCTGGTCGCCTGGGAAGTAGAGGGTCTAGGATCCTTTCCCTTTCCGTCCCATCCCGTCGCTTCCTCTCTAGGCTGATCTCAAGGTTACCCCCTGGTCGCCTGTTGAGGAAAAGTAGTTAGCATCCGTCCTTTTCTTTCCCGTCGCTTCCAGAGAAGCATTAGCTAGCATCCGCTCCCTCGACCCCTACCGTTCCCTACCACGTACTTCGAGTCACGGGTAGTGAAAGGGCCCGCGCGCCCATCATCTAGTCAAGATAGTCAAGGGGTGGTTAAAGAGGGAAATCCGCGTAGCATGTCAGTTAAACCGTCCGTTGTATCCCGTGGGGTATAAGATAGTATTGTTAACGGGGAGGGATCCTTGCCGTTGTAAATAGCTTACTGTAAATATAATTATGTACGCCGTATATGTGTTGTAGTTGTAAGTCGAATCAATGGTCATGTAAATAAAACCCAGCGGCACCTCTTTAGGATTACCGTACTTTAATTTGTGTTTCCCTGAATGCTTCCCGCCTTAGGATAGCTAGACAGATCCCATCATTGAGGTTATTTAGGCTCATCGTAGGAATACGACAGCCCTACGTGGACGAGGCAACCAGGCTGAGCTAGCCCGAAGGATGCTCTCGTCACACTGACGCCCAACGTTAAACCAGGGACGTCTAGGGATAAGCAATAGGTATGCTCTCGTCACATGTCAATAAAACAATCAATTTGATTTAGACATGCTTTGCAGAGATGGAGTGGGGCTTAATCGTACTCATACCCGTATTGTTCCTACTTCTTCATCTAACTATTTGTAATATCTTGTAATGTATAAAATGTGTCATAAATTGTGAAGTTAAAGTTGTCATTAATTAAACAAATTTTTGTGTTAGTAAAAATATTCTGTTCTGTTATGCCAAATGTTCTCATTAAAATAATTTGTTTAGATAAAACGTATAGTGTCTCTTTTTGACACATTTTAGGAAAAGTACTAACTTTGATGCTGTACAGTACACATAAGTATAATTGCTCTGGGCTCTGGACAAATAATGATATCCTGAATAAGAATCCTAGGATGGATTTTGCCATGTTTTTGTTGCATTTCGTAATTTTTCATAAATCGCTGATTTCTCGCCAACCCACTGCACCGATTGTCATTATATTTTGCATTTGTTTTTAAAGTAATTTAATGAACTTTTATTATTAGTATTTGGCCAGGATCTACGGGTAACCTGTGTATTTTACTCCCGCATTTTGTAAACTAAAAGTAGGCCCATAAGTTTTCCTATCTATTTATGAAAATCATTTGATAACAATCTTTGTATCGGAGTAAAAATAGACTATTCTAAAATGTACTATTAAATAGACTATTCTGTAAAAATAGACTATTCACATGCGACATGTGGGTTACTGTTCAAAGTAATCACCGGCCGGCGTAAGAACCGACCGGAAATGGAATATGCCGAACAAACCGAATGAAAATGAAAAACGGTTTAAAAATATCCAAAAACAGTGTGATAACATAACTCAAATACCTCAAGACACAACTTTCTATGGTATCTGAGTTACGCTGTCGCAATGTAGCAAGCAATTTTTGTTGGAATTTCATAACTATTTTCACTTGTTTTTCAGCACATAATCTTGTTGCAGCAACCGGCACCAATGAAGACGTAAACAATGAAGCCCAAAACAACTATTGGTCACTGCACAGGACTAGTAACACAATTATTCTCTTGTGCGTGTTCTAATAGTTATTGTGGGTGCTTCAAACACAACGCTGCGGTATCAAAGAAGAATTGACACTTGGAGCTAAAACTGTAGCGATGGATATGATTGGCTAGTGTGCGATTTCTGTGTCTTTTCTTTTATTTGGTGAGTTTGTTTTGTTTTTATTTTATTGCGATCATAGAAGCCAAATAGCACTGTTCAAATTCCGTATGGACATTGATGATTAGTCTTGAATATTCTCATTGTTTTTTTTTTGTTTTGGACGCGTCTATGATCGCTAACATAAATATAGTAGAGCTAAGGTAAACCGCTTGACACCCCATTGGGCTTGCATTAACTCAAAACCTTTAGTTGGAACTTATCTATTCTCGGTAACGTCTAAAAACCCCCTAGTTGCCTTTAATTTGAATCCTTAGGTGAATGGCATTTACGTCTTTACCCAATAACATGTACGTGTATTGTCACGTCTTCCAGCGGATAATCGTTTGTCTATTTAACAAACCCTTTTTCCTAATAATGTTTAGTCTTCATCCCTTTTCACGGTTAATTTTGACTCAAATGAAAAGCATAATTCTGCTGAATGTATATGTATATTTATACAGTCAACCTTAACAACACCAGTCACGAGTAGTTTAGTTACATCAGTCTTAAGTACCTACAAGACATCTTGGGGGCAAATTATAAATCTTAAAATAAAAAATAAAAAAACAACCACAAGGAACAATAACTTTGACTGACTTACACTAATTCGTTTCACATTTTGTTCGTGGTTTGTAGGCGGAACCATGCGGAACTAAAAGGTAAACTACGTCTTAGCAGATCAAATTGTAGCAGACTAGGATCCCTAATTAGGTTTAGGTTTAAAGAACTTTATTCTCATAAGAATTTACATTCACTTAAAATGAGATATCAAAACACAACGATCTAATTCTAAATCTACACTAAATGAAAATTCAGCAACTACCTACCTAAAAATATCTAAAATGGTCCACCAAAATAGTACAAATTAAATCAAAATTATAGTCAAATGTCTTTAAATCGTGTATAAAATACATAATCTATTAAACATGTAATGTTGATAAATTACTTGATCAAGATCCTAGTCCTATTAAACAAAGATGGAGGAATGGAGTCAGCACCATAATATATCCCATGAACATTAAAACCTTTAGTTAAACAGATCTTTTGTTTATAAAAAAATGAGTACATTGCAGTAGGCGAGACCTGAGAAATGCGATTGTGTGCGTGCACAGGGCCGGCCAATGGGCTACTTGACAGAGTATACTACACTGACGAAACTTAGATAGACACGTCTCACAATACGTCGTAGTCGTATAGGGATGGAAGCCTCACACAAGCTCATTTCTCGCGTGTTTCCTTCAGCAGTGTATGCGGGTGTTAACTGGTTCGCCGACACATCTTATATAACAAGTCGTTCAAGCGGTGTGCTTCTGCGAGGGAAGTGGTTAAACCATCGAGAAATCCTCGCTACCGATGTTTATCAAAGCCAGAAATCGAGTCATAAAGTTACATGTTTTGGCTCATAACTTTGGATGCCATAACCTTGGTGACCACCAGTACCAGAAGAATAACCTTGGTGACCACCAGTACCAGAAGAATTGATTTATAAACATATAAATATTTGAGCACAACAAATATTCGTAGGTTATACATACATTGAATGAAATACATCTTTCACCTCCGTATAACAACCCGTTTATGGTATTTTAAATATTTTATACATTATTTTTATTAATTTTTATTTTTCATGTATATCAGTAAGTATACAATTTGAAATCATATTAATAACGGATGTCATAATTTTAATATTGTAATTTTTATTTTATAGTATAATCTCGAATTTATTGTACTATCACAATGAGAAAGGACAATGCTTAAAAGTGGTGTTTATTTTTTCGCGCGGCCATCAACCAAACAATGTTTTTCAAGTGCAGAATAGTGTAACAAATAAAACTTAGTATGACATGTATACCTCTACAATCAGTCCGGACTGAGTTACAGGAGCTCAAAGTTTATAGCGTTTTTTAGGTTTGAGGTGTATTGGTCTCCTGGGCTGGGGCTGTACTTGACTCATCCAAAAAACGACCACACTTGGTGTGGCTTAACCTCAACTATCGATCCAGATCACCGAACCAAGCTGAGCCATGATACATTGGTAATGATTACGTTTCCATAGGTAACTTGCCCCTAGGAGCCCAATACATCTCAAAAACCTAATAAAAGCTTTAACTTTTACTAACTCTCATTTTTTACACGATGATGTACTAGAAAAACAAGGTTTGGTTGATGACCGCGCGAAAAAAAAGACAACGCTCTCCATACAAAACTATGCATTGTCCTTTAAAAGGGCAGCATTCACAAGGAGCCCAAAGATGTCGCTAGTAGCCTCTATAAATGGTAGGGTGTTGTATGCGTCCTTTAGCGCCATCTCTGTATTTGTGCAAACTGCTTAAAAACGAACATTATCCAATCAAAATAAAGGTGGATACATCACCCTTATTAAAACAACAATATCCTTTGCCAAGTAATCCTGAAGATGGCCGAATCAATAAAATGTACCTTACATACCCTTTTATCAACCGACTTCAAAAAAAGGAGGAGGTTCTCAATTCGACCCGTATGTTTTTTTTTTTTAAATTAAGTAAAGAGGCTCATTGGACTATTACTCAGTCAGGATAAAAAGTAACTTACTTTTGCTTGTGTTGCGTCCTCCTGCCAGGAGGGACATGAACAACCGGGAGGCTCCTGGTAAGTATACTTAAAAACTGACGCATACTATTATTTTGCCGATTTTACTATTACCTGCCAGTATTTAGTCCGAGTTCGGTTTAGTCTTTGCGGCTTCACCGAATATCATCAGGCACATGGTGGCGTGGAGGCAGGCCTTCGCGGGCAGGAACTTATCGTCGAAGGTCAGGGCGTAGCGATACATCCAGACTGCTTGCTCATATTCCAGCTATAAGTAAATGTAGCCCATTAATGTCCCCACCGACGGGCACAGGTCTTTGCCCGGATACAAGTAAGACTGAGACAAAATCTGCCACGCTGGCTCAGTGCGGGTTGGTGGAGGGATTTTACGACTACTACAATACCATAGAGTAAATTTTATATGAGGGTCTACATACTACCAAGTAGCAATAGTCACCGGGACCTACAGCTTAAGACGGCGCGCTAGCCAAAAACAGCCTTAAGCAAAACACAAATCGCTTGGAATGATGAGTATTATTGCTGTGCGTTTTTTCACTAGCTTGTTTATCACGAGTGTCAGCGTGACTTTGCGGTCCCATAAACGTATTTTTTTATTAATTTTGCTCGATAGAAAAGTCTCCTGAAGTTGCCAGAAAATCTGTCTGTCACAAAGTTTTATTTTACAATTCCGCACCGCATCTGAATTTTTGTTGAAAATGGCACAGTATGTTCCTCAGTTAGACTCGCTTTAGCTTGACTTTAACTTTTTTATATTTTTTTATTTAATTTCCTCTAAAAAAAGTTAAGGATGAAATTCTAAGTCCTGATTCCCTAGGGCCCGCCCTTAACGTGCCATCCGAAACAAGGAGCGTCCGATAATCTACTCAGGACAAACTATTTATCTCATTGTTACATGGTCAGCACCGGGATGCGAACCTGCATCTGCTGCGACCACGGAGCTCAATAAAAAATCTGAGCTATAGTGAGATAGAATGAGATAAATAGTTATTTAGAATACATTTCATGTCCGCATAAAAAGGTAGGGTTTTAGAAGGATTGAGTTGATACATACCAAATAAGTGTGTGAAACTGCGACTAGGAATGCTTCTAGCTTGCTTTTTGGTGACATGTAGAACATTAAATAGGCGATATCTTTGGCGTCTTCTAGCTTGGATTGCCTGGAAAATTTATGTTTTATTTGGTTAAAATATAATTTTAGGAAATTGTAAGTACTGTAGTTTACCAATGTTTTGGGACAGTATGCAAAGTGGCCCGGAGCAGGCGGACCTTGAAAATGTGCTGCCATGTATAGGTTACGTTGGAACTAATACCACACCTCGGACACTCCATAGAACGCTCGTAAAATAATCACCTATTACTACTACATAACCAAATGATGTTTGTATACGTGCAAATGTGTGCGTAAACTTTGCTAGGGCTGGTGGCGCGGCAAATGCAGCGATATTAAAGTATACGCGTCGTCACTCGTCCGGCGTTCAGCCCTGTCTATTGATCCTTTAACCAATCCTTTGACGCCAAGGGTGGGGTGCGGTATCTGAATCAGCGCGGGGAAGGGAGTGGCCGTTCTGTACGGAGTACTATTATCTCTTCTGTGCTAATACCACAGATTACTAAATAGTTACTACCTAACAGATACTTCACTCAGTAGGAAATTTCCAATACCTACTGCTATAATAGCCTACTCCGTCGCGTCAGCAACCGCTGCATGCTAAAATGTGCCTAAATGCTCAAGCGTACAGTTGTGATCGCCTCGCACCGCGCGATCTCACACTAATCGCAGGGCTGCCTCGCATCGCAGATACTCGTACGATACGAACACAGTTCAAAACGTGCGTGCGCTTGGCTTGCGACAACCATACTGACTCGGGCGCGGGCGGTAGGTAATTATAGCGCGCGAGTACATTCAGTGACGGAGGCCTGCTAATACTCGCTTGTACTGCCATCTACATTCTTACTTGTGCAGCTTCGTTATCTCAACTACGCTAGCTGGTCATTTGCCTTGGGATACAAAAGTATCCAAAGATTTTTTCCCGTAGATTGTCTCTGGATACTTTACGCTGGAACTTACATGTGCAACAAGGCGATGATGGACAGCATGGCCTCCTTCGCGGTGGGGTCGGGCGCGAGCGCGGTGGCGTGCAGCAGGCAGCGCAGTGCGCAGTGTCCGTAGCCGCCCGCGCCGCACCACCAGCCCGCGGTCAACGCCGCCAGCCAATCCTTGGGCCGCTGCCGGGGAACAGCATATATCAAATGTGATGACTAGAGTTAGGCTATTATAAGGAGATATAAAATGTATGTATGTTGGTTGGTTAAATCAGACACTTAACTAACATTAGACCATTAATTAAAGACCGACATTTAACCAACTCACCAGCATTTTGATTTAAATAAAGCATCGTCGAAAACGTTAAATAATCTGTCTTACCGAAAGCCGGCGTGTAGGTTAAAACAAGATGGCGTCACGACAACAGCTGATTGCTTTCAGAGTCTATCTTTTTGGCAAACGTTGTGGAACGTTGGTTTGTTGTGTTCAGTGGTTTTTTCTTTCAAATTTGGTTTTGGTGCAATTGTAAACATGTTGTCGACTCCGCCATGATTATTTCACGATTAGTAGTTTCACAAAACCGAACTGGTTGCTTTAGGTCACTTACTGTGCCAATACTAAAGATAGGTTGTGTTAGGTCACAACTTTATGAACCACCCGGAGCTGAGCGAAGCGGACGGAGCGAGGCGACCCCATGTTATTTCACAAAACCGAATTGGTTGCTTATTACCCTACCAAAGTTGAAATGCGTCTTGTTGCCTAGGAACGTTTAGACAACTCGATAAACGTTTCGTTCACTCACTTGTCTGACAGAACTTCAGCGACTTGGTTAAACGTCGGTCTTTAATTAACGGTCTAGGGTGTTAGTTAAGTGTCTGATTTAACCAACTAACTGCGACATATATAAACTATCAGGCGCTTTAAACGTTTTCTTCAAACAAATTATGTAGCATCTTTCTATTAAAAATTTACAAAATGGAGGGCGGGTGGTTCAAATGCTGATATCTTCTGAACTGACAGACACCCTGTACCACGAACCACGCAACGCCATCCGTCGTCGACTAACTGACAACATTATTGCGTACGAAAGATAAGGACAGAGATGGAATTGTTTGCTATCGCAGTGTAACTCAGTAAGGATATGATTGTTGACATGTTTCTCTCATCTCGTTGGCCTTTCTTTAGTATTTATTTACATTCCATATAGCGGCTTTATAGCGGATGGTTCTCTAATTGGTGGTAGAGACGCTATGGTAGGTAGGACTACGTACGCAAAAGCTGATTGATGGCTCTTACCGAACCTTTGCCTTTGATCGTCTGCCAGTTACATGCTTATAGTTACGTATACGTAAACCAGACCGCACCTATAATCCGTCAAAACATGTCACTTGCGCGATGCAGGACACCCCCAAATTGTTTTATCGCTCACTAGCGGGATCTATTGGCAGTTGTTTTAACCACTTCGTCACTTACCGCCTCTACATACTTGGAGATCTTCGCACCCAGCGTCACGTAGTCGAAGTAGTTGAATGTCTCCGCGAACTGGTGCATCAGACCCAGCACCGGCTGCCAGTCTTCCGCGTCAGCCACGGCCAGACGGTCCATGAAGAAGTCTGGCTTCACGTCCTTGTTTAGTTGGCAGTCGGGGATCATGTTTTTCTGGGATGGCGGCGTTGAGATGATTTCTAATGGCAGCCTAGAAACAAAAAGTTAAACTTAAAAAAAAACGACTTCCACAAACCCTATTTGATTCTGTAACCCCCTATTCCCCCCCCCCCTTGGGGAATTAATAATTAATTTCGTCAAATACCATCTCAGTGCTACCCTACGCTACATTAGGAACCCCTGTACAAAGTTTCATGGCTCTAGGTCCACCGGTTTAGGCTATGCGTTGCCTGCCGTCAGCCACGCATTGTAATTGTACCTAGTATCGAGGGGTTCTGGTGGCCATATATGGTCTTCATCACTGTTTAGGTTAAACCTTTATTTTTTTGGAAAAATATGGTGATAACATCCCTCTGCACGCTAAAGGATTAAAGTTAAATTAAAATCAAAGAGTTACCTCAAGTTGGCGTCAGTGAGTAATTGCTTGAAGTTGATGATGTGCAGCCAGTATCCGAGTTGCAGGTGTTGGAAGGTGCAGTCCTCTTCCTGCAACTCCAGGTCTTCCGCTTGGATGCCTGGAAGCGTCATTTATTTACTCTACCGCCTAGTAAGGCAGTTAATCCCAGTATCTCTATAGTCTATTCGTGATAAGAATGCAGTAAAGTCATCACTGTCCGGCGGCCTAGCCACGCCCCGTAATCAATCAAATCGTTTCCAATTATCAAGCCAAGTTTACAGTGACCAGTAGAAGGCAAACTTTCGAACGCGAAGGTAGTGTCCTGTCCTGTGAGTGTGTGTTAACAGATTTAAATTTAAATTTCACTGCATTCTTATCACGAATAGACTATAGTACCTCACGGCACTTTACGTCCTATTCCCGGAATGTCCAGTCGGTCCGTTAAGTCCTTTTCCCTGAATGTCCACTCCTGCTCCCTCCCATATACTCACGACAAACTACTACTATCTCGTCGAACGTCCACAAAAGACCCAGATTCTGATTTTTCATAGGTTTTGAACTTTATCTTGATGTGGACTTTGGACGGACGGTTTGATATAAAACATCATTCAACACGGCCCTGTGCGGCCCTCGTCCATTGGACCACCTGGCCCTGGGTCCAATTCCGCTGGCATAATAACCGTATCAGTGAAAATAACGTAAAGACGACGCTCAACTAAAGGTATCCATTATCTGGTGTTTGGGGTATAACTTTTAGGCATGGTAGAAATTAAGATTTGTCAAAAAATATTTATAAAATAAATGGCAATAATAAATTTCTACCGTTGTTTGCCTAAAAAAAATATCTACATTATCACTGAGTGGTCATTGTCCTAGCAGAATTTGGCCCAAGTGGTCCACCAACAGATCAACGACTTTTCGTGCCTCCGTCATACTCACTCCTGCACCCCCTAGCGCCACAGCCATGCAACACCGCCTGAAGCGACTTCCGCAGATTGCCGTAGTTGCTCTGGTGGCCGATGTAGTCGTTCCTCCTGCTCGGCATATTGTCTATAAACTCGTCGAAGAAGCTGTCGTCGAGTGCGGACGACTGGTGGATGTCGTTGCCTTTCAACTCGAGCATCCGGATGAGGGTGCTGCCCGCTAGAACGGATAACGTGTTGAGTTATAAACTATAGTATAAGTAAGTTATTTAATGAAAATTCATATAGTCTCATACCCCTGGTAACTAAGCTCAATGAAAAATTCATACATTTTTGCATAACCCACTTCCCTCATTCTCTCCCGATCTTCTTCCTCACACACCCACACTTACACTACACATATCTCATTTCATTACCCATTTCATAAATTACTCTTTAGATGGTGTTTTATTAAATTTGTTCAAAAATTCAACGACCAAATAATGGAAGAGCCCTGCCTCCTGAAATACAGGTGATAAGCCTAGTTTAGGAGACTGGGATCCATACAACTATGTGCCTTACTTTTTACCTGAATAAATTATGAATTATTACTCGTATTATGAATTAAAAGAATTATGAATTTATTCAAAAACAATGTGCATTGTGTGTGAATTACAATAATTAAATTAAAAATTATATTAATACATGCAATTATTCAATAATTATAGCGTAATAAAATGGGGCCAATTCTCTAGGACACACTCACTAAAATTACTTGACAATATTAGCTCCGACGCTCTTACGCGGTTGCCATAGATTCCATTTTCGAACTCACTTTTGAATTAGTTCATCAGTACATTAAAATAATTCAAAAGTCAGTTCGAAAATGGAATCTATGGCGTCCGCATAAGAGCTGTCAAACTTAATATTGTCAAGTAATTTTAGTCAGTGTAACCTAGAGAATCGACCACATAGTTTATCAATATAAGATAATAACAACAATATAATTGAAACAAAAAGTAAACTTTAGAAAAAACCGACTTCCACAAACCCTATTTGATTAGATTGAGTTTAATACAAACTGTAACCCCTTATCCCCCCCCCCCTTGGGGAATTAATTTTGTCAAATCCTATATCAGTGCTACCCCACGCGACTAAGGAACCCCTGTACAAAGTTTCATGGCTCTAGGTCCACCGGTTTAGGCTATGCGTTGCCTGCCCGTCAGCCACGCATTGTATTTGTACCTAGTATTGAGCAGATCTGGTGGCCATATGTGGTCTTCATCCTTCCGCATCAGAATATTATGCTTACCATGTGCATTTGCACGAGTTATTATAAAAAACACAAAAATCACTGTAGGTCTGCCTATAATATTTGAAGAGTTCCCTCGATTTCTCCAGGATCCCATCATCAGATCCTGACCTGGTGTCAATGGGACCAATGGGAAAGTAAACCCTTTCAAACAAAAAAATAATTTTCCAAATCGGTCCATCCGTTTAGGCGCTATCGGGGTGCAGACATAAAAAAAAAAAAAAAAAAAAAAAACAAATATCCGGACGAATTGTAAACCTCCTCCTTTGGGAAGTCGGTTAAAAATCACAGATCAGTGGAAACTCTTCTATTAGTTGAACTGAATAAACAATTTCGATTCTTTCCGATTGTTCACAACACTAGCGTTTAAAAAGCGGATTTTATGAAGTTTTAGGTTATCCGTCATGAGACTTCTAAGCTGGAATAGAGTATAGTCAGCTATGTATTGAACTAGCCATAGTCTATTCGTGATAATAATGCAGTAAAGTCATCACTGTCCGGCGGCCTAGCCACGCCCCGTAACCATTCAAATCGTTTCCAATTGTCAAGCCAACTTCAGTGACCAGTTTATTTATTTATTTATTTATATATTTAGGCAAACTTTCGAACGCGAAGGTTGTGTCCTGTCCTGTATGTGTTAACAGATTTAAATTTAAATTTCACTGCATTCTTATCACGAATAGACTGCAGCATAAACTAAACTAGCATTTGTCAAATTCCTTGTGACTTGATGAAAACCAATGAAAAGATAGTATCGCATCTGACGACGCTCATCTTTAGGTATCCATTATTTGCCCTTTGAAGTATATTTTTTTGGAAAGATAGAAATTAAGTCAAGTGAACCTTGAGCAAAAGCGTCGTGGTCGCGTCACTGAGCAATCATTGTACTAGCAAAATCAGGCTCTTGATCTAGCTCTGCTAATCTTAATTAATGGACCAAAATCAAATAGTTATCATATTTGGATACCATGAAAACTGGACTCCTATCTGTCTGTCTGACAACCGCTCCGGGGATATCCTGGCTCAAAGAATTTCGTTCGCGGTGCGGTAGTAGGTAACGCAGCTAGTGTTATGGGCATCTTTGGTTCAGGCGATTCTTGGGGCGGTTTGTTTGTATAATTCATTTCTTATTTTTTTGTATCATTGTGATCTAATTATTATTATTCATGTTTTGACGAATTTTGAGCGGATTCCGGACATTAGATTTTATATTATTTTAATGCTAATATATTTTGTCAAACAAAAAAAACAGTCTGTGGCGCCTACCATTTCGTTCGCGAGTATGTATGCACTGTAGGTTGGATATGTGACAGTTGGTGCCATCCTTTTCACACACCATGCTCAGGCCCGGCTCCACTTGCGTGCAGATGTCTCCCTCGCTAAATTCTGCAAAACAAGGTTAATACAAGTTACTGTAGCAAGACAAGGACACAAGATGCAGTATGATAGTGATAGGACAAGTTTCACAAGCCTGAGCAGCCATTCTGCAGCCACTCCAAGTCTCTCTACCAGATGATGCCTAACCTAACACACGGTCTTTTCCGATGTGCAAGTAGGTACCGCTAGGCCACTGACACCTTTTCTTGGAAATTCCTACTAAAACCCATAAAAAGAGGCAAAATTATTAAAATCAAACCGGTTCAACTCAAGTGGTTGTAACAGCTCCATGTTATGTCTGACTGCAAACTTTAAAATTCACACCTCAATTCCGATCCCTGATTATAATTCATTCATTCGTTCATCAATCAACATTTTTGCAGTCAGTACACTGTGCGGAATCATTCACATCAACAAATCCTGCGACACCTGTACCCAAGATACCCACCGTGCTGCTGCTGGCTCAGTTGTTGTATGTGGCACGCCCAGCCGCTGAGGATGCGACGCACCAGCCCACCCATGAACCTGCGAATGAAAGCCAACTTTAGGAAATGCTATAGACAAGCAAGGGTGGTCAACATACAGGTTGGGAAAATATCATAGAAAATAAATAATGGCAACATAAGTGTGCTACTGCGTGTTACGATGGACAAACCAAATATGTTATTAAAGAAAACACGCAGTAGTCTGCAAATGTTGCCATAATTTATTACTATAGTCTATTCGTGATAAGAATGCAGTAAAGTCATCACTGTCCGGCGGCCTAGCCACGCCCCGTAACCAATCAAATCGTTTCCAATTATCAAGCCAAGTTCACAGTGACCAGTTGAAGGCAAACTTTCGAACTCGAAGGTTGTGTCCTGTCCTGAGAGTGTGTGTTAACAGATTTAAATTTAAACACGGCATTCTTATCACGAATAGACTGTACTTTTAGATATTTTTAACGAATTATCAAAATGTTTTTTCTTTCGAGCGAGAGTTGGAAATAGTTTAATATCCAAATTGTGTCTTTCTTACACAAAATTATGTTTATAAAATATAACTGCTGAAAATATACAATTCTATTTATTTATTCGTATGGCATAGCCGTCGAGTCGCTCATATAGGTAATCTTGATGTCTGCAGCCATTCGGCTGCTTCGTCAGTTAGAGTGAAGAGGTCTGTGGGGTCTCCATGGTATTTTCTTTTAGGACAGTCCTGAATTATATGGTCCATGCTTTGAACATCCGCCCCGCAATCACAGCCCGGTGATTCTCTCCAGCCAGCAGCGGTGCAAATATTCACCTGTGCGACCATGCCCAGTTCTGAGGCGGTTGAGCCGGCACCATGTCTTGCGGGCAAGGCTGAAGCCCTTAGGTTTCTCCGTTGGGTCGAAGTTGGAAGGGGCATACTTATCCAGATTTGGAGGTGGGTTACTGGCCCAGTCCTTTTTCCAGGCCTCCGTGATGTTGAAGTTGGTATACAATTCTAATAATTACGAACCCTTTTGTTACACGCTTTTTTTTTATTTTCTGTTCATTTTCTGAGTGTCCTTTGATGTCGCCGCCAACCCGGCGTAATTTGAAAGACTGCCGACACTCGATCAAAGACAGCCGCCACCCAATTGACACTAAAATAATGAATGCAGTAAACATTACCTGGGCTCGACGCGCAGCACTTGCTTTAAGTGGAACAGCTGTGTGTTGCGATGTTTCTTGATCATGTTCAGCTCAGCAAGTATGAAGTTTGTGGCCGGCTGCGAACGGACAAGACAATTTTCCTTAGAATATGACAAGTAAAAGGCTTCCACGATAAAAGGTTCTTACAGCGCCGTTTGTGAACCATTTGGACCAAATGTTTCTCAGAGAAAGTTATTCATGGGTACTATCATTCCCTAAAATATGGTCAGCGTACTCTACTTTATTGTACAAAAACAATACAGACACTCAATA